>PVKZ01001725.1:253401-277642 GCA_004027375.1 Macroglossus sobrinus
TTTTAAAGAAAGCTCCAGAGATAGAATAAGTCGTCACAAAGTGTAATGACAGTGAAGAGAGGCCCAAGGAAAGCAGAAAATGTTTGCTGGAAATTGGAGGTGGACAGCTGGAGGACTTTGAAAACTTAGGGGTGCTAATAAGCTAACCATACAATAAAGAAGGATAAAACAAGATAATCTTTGAAAAGATAAAAATGTAAGGTTTAATAAAAGGTGAGATACAGAGAATGATGGTGAGAAACAGCAAAGATGATACCTATATTCCTAATTCTTGTCCTTAAAACTAGAAGACTAATGATATCCCTGATGAAATTAAATAGATAAGCAAGGAAAAAGGTCTAAGTTAAAAGAGAAATGAACTTAGTGTTGGATATAATAAAACATTCAAGTGGAAATTTCCTCTAGACTACTGGAAATATGCATTTTAAAATATAAACCAGAAGATATTGGGGTCAGGCCTAGAGTGTTCTATTTTCAGATCTGAACAACCTCTGATATTATATATTGACCTTTTGTCCTTAGAACAAACTCTCGCATACCATCCAGCTTTCTTCAATAAATGCCAACTCAAAATCTATTCTGTTGTCATCCAGAATAATTAAAAGCTGTCATATAGATGGACATGAAGATCTCAACCTGGAGCACTAAATTACAGATGGAATTCAGTATAGTTATCATTCTTGCAAAATAATGTGATCTCTAAATATACAGAAGCATTTTGCTTTCGAAACTGAATAGCAATTCATATACATTGAGGTTGAGGTGGTATGGGGCCAGCATGGAGCAGGAGAAGAGCCCCTTGACATGTTTATGACATTCATCAAGCTCTGGTTCAAATCATGGTCCAGTTCTGCCTGGGGAGTTAGGAGGACTCTCACTATAGACAAGCATGTTGTTTCTAACCATTGGGATGCTTAAAACTCTAAGCAATGAAAATGACCTAAGGAAAAAATACATATCCTAAGATATATAGAGAGTAAACCCTCTTTCAGAACCTATATTTTATTTTTCTCTTCAAAGCAATATTATGCTTACCATATTGCAAAATAATTGATTCATCATAAGTACAAATGTATTAGTAATTTAAGGCTTACAGATATTGTCTCTAGGGCTCTTTTGTTATCCATAATGCTGTATGAATTGACTTTATTAGACCAGGTCTATGATATGTTCCTGCTAATTCTGAGGTTAATGTAAAAAAAACATGAAGATATTTCCTTCCATCTCAAATTTTACTTTATTTTCTTACATGTCACCATCTTGTCATAAACAAATTTTATATTTAACATTAGTAAAAACATTATTTACCAAATGAGAACAATATGTTGGTTCAGCACTTTGCTTAGTCTTGCATTATTCCTTCCATTCAGAGCACGGGTGAAATATCTTGTTCTAAAAGACATAAAGTTATTTATTAACCAACTTGGTAGGTGTAAAGCAATTATTCAGTTCCCCAAATATTTAAAGAAATGATTCCATCCATAGCCCAATAAAATCCCTTTTCATCACCAAGGTTGTATGCTGCCAGTGACTGACGAAGCACAGGTGGTGTTCACTATGACTTAGAAATGAAATGCTTTCCCCAGAGTGAACGGCTTCTTATGAAAATATTCAAAGTACAGTGTGTTCCAAGCATGCAGCACCTGTTATCCACTTGCTTAAATGTCTCATAAAGGAGACAGAGGAAAAAATAGTTTCTCTCTGTCTCCAGGAACATACATAAATTTAGCATTCAGTTCTTTTTTGCCTAAGTTTGAATTACCTTAATAAAGGCCATTGGATATAATTTCTTGAAGATGTCCTTCACATTACAATTTATTCTATAAAATAACTGAGAGAAGGAAAGAAAAGAATGGAGATAAAAAAATTTTAAAAAATGGATGGAAGACAATGTTATAAATCTAGATATAAAACTGAGACACACAAAAAAACTAATTGATTTATTTTTATCGTTCATGATTGCATTGTGCCAAAGTACTTGTTCTTCTACTTCTTTTTTATTATGGAATATATTTGATACAGGTAACTTCTTTTTAAATGTGAAAAATCACTCTCTGTTTATGAAGATGTTATTGACCAATTCTCTTTATTAAGTAGGTTGTGTTTATATTGTTTTTCCTATATTTTGAGATGGACTTACAGGAGCTGAATATTTTTTTCTCATGAGACTAACCAGTCTTAATCTACTTAACATCATTCTTTAAAAAAAAACTAAAATATATCAGTCCAACATTACTTTATTAAATATAATCTTTGACATCTCTGGAAATATAGAAATATTGGATGATTTTTAAAAAACAAAACCATTTATATATTGATTTAAGTTGTACAATGTTTTTAAATAAGCATAAACCTGTACAGAATGCACACACAAGTGAGTATTTCCAAAGTACATGTGCATGAGTTATGCATGTGCACTCATGAGTGTGAGCACTCACATGGACACATACACACAAACCCCATAGTGTTCAGACAAAGCTGTGGACCTGATCTCTTCAGCACTTCATTACAATATTAGAGTAAAACACCTGACTACACATTTTGGACTCCT
Organism: Macroglossus sobrinus; assembly: GCA_004027375.1. Classification (NCBI taxonomy): domain Eukaryota; kingdom Metazoa; phylum Chordata; class Mammalia; order Chiroptera; family Pteropodidae; genus Macroglossus; species Macroglossus sobrinus. The sequence goes on from PVKZ01001725.1 coordinate 255,953, forward strand.
GTAACTTTTAGACCAGTCTGTTGTAGCGACTCTGTAAGTTGTTCTCCAGACTTTGGGGGCTGCTTCCAGAATTACAAACATACCCATAAGAAGAGAATTCAGGTCAGCAGTCTGTATTAAACAAGTCCTGTATTTATAAAGTTTTTAGAAATGGATAACGTATCATTCTTCCTCTTCATGCTTGCTGGGCTCAGGACCAGCCACTATTTTCATAAAATCTTTTTTTAACACAAGAATGAACATTTAGCATGCATCTGTGGTTCAAGCTCACCCTAAGGGTTTGTGACTCTATTGACTGGCTAAGGACTAACACTTTGGAATCAGTCCTACCTTCTCTTTCTGCCAGTCTGGCTCACCTCAGGAGCAGGTGCAAAATTTAAAGCAGCATCCAGCCTCAGAAAAACTCCACTGCTCCTGCAGTTCTGTTTAGGAAGCATAAGAATGTGCATGATTAGAAATGCATATTTTTCTTGTTGTATGTGTGTATGTATGTGTTTTCACATTACAGTTTACAATTTTTTTCTTTTTTTTTCTTTTGGCTTTTCATCAAACTTGAGTAGGACTTATATTAAATTTTAGACTCTGACCCGCTTTTAAAAGACCCCTTCAGATAAAAAGATTTCATGTTTCTAGTTTTTGATGGGAAAATAAGCAATGGGGATTTTGCACAATGTTGAGTACATAATGTTTGATATGAGTAAACAAAATATTTATGCTTAGAATTAACAAAGTCATAAAAAATTAACAATAAAAATAAAAACTTTAACACTGAACATGCTTGATCTCATCTGATCTTGGAAGCTAAGCAGGGTCAGTACTTGGATGAGAGACCACCTAGGAAGACCAGGTACTGTAGGGTTAAAATAAATACACACACACACATACATACATACATACATACATACATACATACTATAGAAATCATTGTAAAATAAATGTCATTAGCCACATATAAAACTCTTTCCAGGAAACGATTCATGTAAAAGATGAATATCCCTTAAATTTCATCCAAAAGCCAGGTACTTCCTTGACATCTCACTAAAAGAACATAAATTGAAAATGTAACAAATATTTGACAAAATAATACAATAATAATAATTAATAATTAATAATAATAATAATAATAATAATAAATGCATGAGCCATGGTAATGTGGCACTCAAATGTTTGTTTCTTTCTCTCCCAAATAATTGTAAAATATATTGTTGTAATGATAGATATCAGTAGTCTGCAGGAAGAAGAAAGAAGAATAGAAATCTCTGTGTATCACGAGAACTACCTAGTGGCAAGAATTTTCTGGCTGCTTTATATAAGCTTACTATTTATTTTGGCAGTCACCTACTTATCTGGGAAACGTGGCATTAGTATAAGATAATGTAATAACATTAATCAAAAAGATAACTTAACTTTCTTTACTATGACTCAGTACCCACAAAAAATGTTTAGATTTTTATTTGGTTTCTTAAGTTAACTTTCTTAGTAGGACAAGATTGCTTTCAGCAACTACTAGAAATATTTTAATTTACTTCATGATAATTTTGCAAGTACTAATTAACAAATTGTTATTCTGTTTAAAAATAAATTTTTACAAGTTTTATAATAATGAGAATCTATCCATCAAAATCTGATCACCAGATTTATGATTTAAAGTCAGTAAAATCAAGATATTTCTGTCTCTTCTTTCAGAATCTAACCCTCTAAAGTCCAGGAAAACAAAACAAAACAAAAACAAATAAAAAAATTGAATACCTTTTAAAAAAAATTAATAGACATCTGTTACCCCAATCCACAGTGTTTTAAAATTAAATAAAAGAATAACTTAGAAGAGTGGAGGGAATAAAGTCTTGAAGATTAATTTACTGAGACATTTGTCACCCAACAACCCTGGAACGACTCAAAAATTGGAATTCAAAGGATCAATTTGAAAATTTCAGGAAGAGTATTTGAAAAATCACTTAGGGAGCAATTAGCCCTACATCCCTGGTCCTCGCCCACTCAGAGTGCTTTCAGATGACTAACCCACATCTACACACCTGCAGGTAGAAAGCACATAAGACAGTAAGGTACCATATTGGGAGAGAAATGGAATTAAGGTGAAGTTCTCTTACAGAATTGTGGACCCAGAACCTTATTTCTCCATCAAATTTCAGAGAGCTGTTAGTTGTGTTAATAACCTGTAGGTAGGTATAAGTGAGAATGAACTGCATATAGAAAACCTTAGCAGGAATAGACTTTTGGAGGTTTCACAGTACAGAAGCTGGGTGGTCAGTCTTGATAAACACAGGAGGTTCAGCAGTGCAGAAATGAAACCCATATCCACAGAACTTCCCATTTACTTTTTAGAGCCTTCATCTTAATTAGAAACAAAACCAAATAACCAAAAGTTTCTAAAATTAAAATGAAGAAAGAATCAAAGCAAATTCAGGGAGCACAAAAATATATATATTGTAATTAATATCCTTGGAGAGATAAGAGAGGTATTGAACCCATTAAACAAAACAAAATAAATAAAAACTTCATGGTACAAGAAATAGCTATTAGAGCATAAAAATATTCAACTTAATAAAAATTCACCCAAAGAGTTGGAAGATCAAAAATACAAAGAGATAACCAATAATAAAAAATGATAAAAGAAAAAGAATTTAAATGAAGAGGCTCAATATTTAACAGGAGTTGCATGAAGAAAACCAAAAAAATTTTCACCTCTGAAGGATGTTAATCTCCAGATTGAAAACCTACCACCATGCACCTAAAGCTACAAATGAAAAACCAAAACTAAACAACAACAACAAAGCATAAAAAGGAGACTCTCCAGAGTAAAAAAGGGGGTACACACAAAAGATTAGAAATAAAAGTTGCTTTTGCTTTCTAAAAGCAACATAGATATCCATTCTAGCAGTCTACATAAAACATAATCAACTATATATAAAAATAAACTAAGAATATTTTTAAAAATGCTACATCTCAAAAAAAATTACCTTTTGTACTCTATTTCTCTGGAAACTAATCATCCATAACAGGGGATAAACCAAAAAGATAAAAATACTTCAGATTAGGAGCCAGGTTCAAAATGGAGAGATCCAAAATGGAGAAATGCAAAAAGAATTCCCAAAAGATTGCAGTGTCCAAATAGCATCTGAGCAGAAGCCTTTACACAGAGAAAAGTCATTCCAGATTGGACAGAAACCACAGGAGGGATGTTCCAAAGGAAATAAAGATGAAGAGAAACCAATACATTAACAGAGAGATTTGACTGTTTGGGAATTGGAATGAGGTGATATTTTACATAGCTACTGGAAGGTGTATGATGACGTGGTCATAATTTCAAGGCAAACTAAAGGATTAGAAAAAAAAAGTTGCAGTTATTAATTCCAGGAAAAAATTCTATAAGAATGCAATAAAAATACAGCATGCTACTTGGCTCAGCAATGAATAATATTTACGTTAGTCATGGAGATGATAACATGGACTATGGATTTATCATCAAACTGTGATAAAGTTGGATAATGTTTAAAGTTTATAATCTAAATAAAGAAATACTATATAGTGTTAGAAATAAAAAAATTAAGATTGACCAGAAGGGCTAAGAGAGATGAGACTCTCCCAAAGGTAGATTGCTGTGGTGAATGGGCTAGTGATGGGGTAGAGGGAGGAAAGAGACACTACTATAAGCCTTTTAGCAACAGTTTACTTTTGGAAATATATAATCATAATTAAAATTAAATTTTTAAAAGTCTTATGATCCCAACCTCCCAAAAAACTTAATAAAAACTGATTTCCAATCATGCAGTCAGGAACTAGATTCTGAAACCCACCAAATTACAGATTTCAGGGGAAGTACTGCTTGAAACAACCCACTAGCTTCTCTTTCATTTATCTGAATTTTGTTGTCGTGCATTCACCATGTCACTGAAGGCTAAGCAGAAAATGAAACAGAAAATGTTCTTGCCCTCCTGCAATTTATATCTTGTCTATAACAGATTAGAGCATCAGTTCTAATTCACGGACATAAAAGATGAGAGGGAAAGTAAGTTGTTTGAAGGAGATCAAGGATTAATGATGCAAATGAGCTTGGGTGCAAACAGACTTTTAAGATCTAAATAACCCCTTAAAGTTGAACACATTTTTAAAAGGAGTAATAGAGAAATATCCAAGCTTTTACAGAAAAGTTGTATATTTGCGAATATATCATATCAATTCCACAGTAACTGCACTGGGGAAGAAATGGAGAATTTAAACTATTGTTTCTGAAAAATCATACATGGAGTACAAACACTTGTCTGTCAAACATTGTGAAGCAACCTTTCTCTAACCTTAAACTTAATCCTAACTAAATTCTCTTTTGGGAGAAAAGAGATAAAAACCCAAAGTCCTAATATGTCAATATATCAAGACTTATTTTTTAAAGTAATAACATTATATTTAATACCACACACTTCTTATGTGAACAAGATAGATTGAAATTCACATTGCACAACCACAAATGGGTGCTTCATCAGAGTACTTCTGTTCCAAACTCTAGATCTGCTGAAAACATCTGAGCTTTAATTAACGTCAGCATCTCACACTACCATTCGTTTGTGTACACTATGCAACAGTTATGGTATGGCAGGATTTTACTGAAAAATTTCTATTTGACTTTTTGTTCATCTATGTAACCTTTGTGGAGTACTACCCTGTATCTATCACTGATTACAGGCTGGAGACAAGTGGTGACCAGCACAAAACTTATATTCAAAGAAAAGGAAACAAATGTTCAACAAGTCAAGAAGTAAATTCCCCCCAAATCTTCAGAGAGTTAGCCACTATACATAAAATAAAACACAAAGAATGGTGTTGATTTAAATGGAGTGAGTCAAGAAAAAAATGCAGAGTAATGGATCACCCCTTAAACGTCACTTTGCCTGCTAATAGTCCTCATAGTTTTCATGACTTTGGCCAGAGAATTTCTTCCCCCTCCACCCCCATCTAGTAAGCAGTTGGACAAATGATCATTTTATCCCCATGGTTCAACATAGAAAGCATTTCTTGGCCTGTTCTCTGGACTTTTTCCTCTGAGAGTTTGAACTGCTGACTCTCAATTTCCTTTCATCTAGACCTTATTTTTGCCACATTCTTTACCTAGACAGCAACCTCCTGATTTTTGACCCAGCTCACATGTGATTTGATTCTTGCAAAATGCCTTTTGGAACACAACTTGTCTAGTGACCTGGAATTGTATTTCTGTATAACTGCAAAGGACTGTTTTCTGAAAGGCACTCTAATAGTTCTCTTCTTACAGAGTAGATGAATGCTTTTTTCTGCTCCTTTTCTTTGCTGGTTCAAAACACTCCCAACTTTCCACATGTTTGGCCCTTTCCAGCATTCAAGATGATATGACTTAAAGTCATATTGGACTTTAATCCCCAAGGAAATTGAAAGCATTTGAAAATACATTTTACTAGCAAAATTGATTTTATTAATTCTTGTGAGTTTTGTAACATTGATACTAGATTTAATTAAAAGTGAAGAAATCCTAAAAACAATTCTTGCCAGTTGTTAATTTTATGTTTTATACAATTCCTATCTCCTAATAAATAGCTGGTTTTCTGAAACATCAGAAAACAAGACTGCAGCATAAATAATTTCCTACACAAAAGATGCTAAACAAAAATGCAACAAATTGAACATGCAGAGCCTTATAAGCTAGCCACACAAACACAGCCCACTATAAGTGCCTGGGCATGGCTAAGTACTGCCCCTGGGCATGTCATCCGCTAATGGGCTTCCTAACCCCAAATTCTTCTCTGCAGTTCCACAAGGAAAGTAGTCATGATTTCATTTAGGTCTCCCTGTAGTGTCTTTGCCACAAAGCATAATCTTTTCCCATCTGGGGTTCTCTTCAAAATTTAAACCACTATACACTTTCTTTTTACAATTTGGATCCCAGGTCTGAAAAGCATTTTCCTGCTGTTTGAACATCTGTTCAGAGTGTTACTACTTATTTCCCTCCCTGTGACTTCCTTTCCCACTGGTTATTCTCCACACCAAAGTTACTTGACAAAATGGGATTAGCAATATTAGTTTGCATACTTTGGGGGCCCGAGGTCTTTTACATTTTTCAGTATTCCACAGAACAAAAAAATAGCATTTATGTATATTCTGATTCAGCAATTATCTACTGAAAGGATTTTAAATCCAATTAGTGACATTTGACAGATGTGACCCTCTCTTTATTAAATAAAATGTTTGGGCTCCATCACCTTATATATATGTTGATTAACAGAAATGAGATTTGGAAATGACTAAATTAATTAAGTTTGCTTATCCATAGAAGTGGGGGAAACAAAGATATTGACTGAACAGAGAGATAGACTGACTTTACAGCACAAGGAAATACCAAAAAGTGCTGATAAACTGAGTAATAGAAAGCACAAAAATGGAAAAGGAAGTTATGGTTCTTTAACAAAAAAAACTAAACTAAACCAAAGCCATCAAAACGTATCATGGTGAATCAATTACATTATTGCAGTCCACAGAGAATCTAGAAATCATTGAAGAAATTATTAATCAGAAAACAACAACAACAACTGCCTTAAACAGGAAATACAATCAACACCATTTTCTCATTATATATAGAAGGATGGGAAGTTTCTAACAGCCTTTAGTCCACACCCATATCTTCCTCTGCAAAGCAAGACATGGAGAATAATTTTTTATTCAAGCTTTCCTTGCATTCATGAACATAAAATGTAAGAATTAGGTCCAATGTAACCATTATCAGGTAAACCAGTTTAATTTTTTTTTCCTAATCTATGTCTAAAAATATATATGTATTATTGTTAGAATAAATTACAGATCTGACCATACAGTGTCATCCAAGAATTCCAAAAGCATCCTGGGTACCCTTTCTTCACTACCTAACAGTAGACAAGCTGTATTAAAGTCCCACATTCACCCTAGCAAAAAAGGCTGTTCTTCAAATCCAAATTTCCATGTCATGGGTGGCTCTTTTCACCCAGTAGATGTTACAACTTTTCATGAATTCCCTAGGTCTCTAGGAGCTGAGCTGTTCCAGTTGGCACCTCATCTGCTAGTGGCTGAGTCTAAAATGTTTAGCCTTCTGAGTCTTCCACCTGGAGAGAATTTTATATACACCATAAACTTACAAAAACATTACTAGTTATTCCAGCCAAGGGCTTTCTTTGATCAGTTCCCTACAGAGGCAAACTGACAGGGCCTTGCTTCAGGCCTGGGGTATAAGTTCCTTGATCCTATTCTAGAGCTTCTCTGACACAAAGAGAAGCAGAGTGAAAGGAGCTGTAAAGTAAACTGGGACAGTTCTTGGCCACTGGGAGAAGGAAGCCAAACGGTAAATATTTTCTCCTTTTTTTCTTTGAATGGACGATCCTGAGATGTGAGTCTTATGGATTCTCAGGCTATCCCATAGTATTGAACAACTTATCAGCCTTAGCAGGAACAAAGTGGGTAAGTCATCCTGGGCCACATTTCCTCCTTCCATGTATCTCGGTGCCTGTCTCCTGTTCTTGCAGCCCATGGAATCACACTCCCAAATATGCTATATAACTCTTCGCCTGAAGCTCTTTTAGGGAAATCCAGTGTACAATAGCTGATAATAGGGCCATTCTCCACTTAAACTATGAGAAGTAGAGTAGCACGATGCAAGCTATTGTGGGTCTAGCTGCACTACAGGCGCTGGCATGCTTCTCTGTGGGATGAGAAAGAATGGAGATATACATCGCCTTTTGCCAACCTTTGGCTTGTGAGTTTCCCAAATAAAAACCCACACTGTCTGTGGCTGTGTAACTTGCCCTCGCCCTCCCCACATCCTTGCCACATTGACAGTTACAGAAAAATTCCAATCAACCTTTTTTTGTTTTGTTTTCCAAGGCTTATAGCTAAAGTTGCATAGGTCTCCAGAAAGGTATACAGACGTAAATGTACAATGTGTTTATGTAAATGTATTTACAGACTCCTCCCGGAGTTGGTTGTTTTAAAAATGACTTTTATTTTGAACAATTAGTAAAGTTGAACTACTAAAGTAACTTGAGAGAGCATGTTCATTATTAAACCCTAATGTGTCTGTAAACCACACAATGCTATTTTTTGAATCTTTAGCACATTTCACATTTATCATAAAGTTATCAAATGAGATAATACATAAAGTACATAGCATAATGTGAAGCCCATGATAAGCATTCACTAAATTTTGATTTCCTTCCCCTATTACCACAGGAATTTATGTTCCCCTTCTTTGGCTCTGTGGAAATCAACTGAAAAATACAACTTCCTAAATATGACAAATGTTCAGAAGTTTATGTTACATGTTTGGCAACATTATTAATGTCAGTGAACTTCTCCAAAAACCTGTATTGATGCCATTTTAATATTTGAAATGGTTCATTTGGCAGATGTAAACAGTAGCAATAGGTTTGATTCTGTGGCCTTTTGCCTGGATAATAGATGTAGAACCAGGTCCTAACCAAATTTTCTTATTCTTCTGCTCTAGGTTCTTAAAATTCAGATAGTACATCAGAAAAAATGAAACTGCTAAGGTCCCTGTCATAGTCAGTTTATCTTCAGGATCAGGAATGCCTTGAGTTGCAGATTCCTCAGAAACTGCCTGTCACTTTCTCCTTTCTTCCAACTTGTCCCTCCCATCAGCCAGGAACTATCTTCCTCTGCTAAAATCTGTCAAAGCTTTGCTCTGAGGCTTCAAACCTTGATGATGCATGGATTTATGTCCTCTCTGCCTCTCCCTTCCTAGAACTGAGAATTTGTTTGCACACCTCAAAATAGCCTATTTACTTTGCCATGTTCATGAGGACATGTGGGTATTTCATTTTTGCTTATAATTAGGTTGATTCTGCCCTATGCTTTCTTGAATATACAGGACCATGGAGAAATAATGGAAAATAACTTTTTTTGTGTGTAATTTTTTTTTCTCAGACCATTATTTCAAATCTAAGATGATATCTACTGATTCACAAGCAGCATTCCTTTATAATTAACTTTTCTGTTTGGGGAAATATTTTAAGATTGAATGCATGTCTTCAGGAGGCTCACCGGTCCTCCACTCTTATGCATGAAAAGAGCATGGGTTATCTCTCTCATTGTGCAAACCATTCTTTTATAATGACACCTCTCTAGCTCCTCGATAAAAACTATGGGGTTGTCATTTAAAATGGTATTATTTAGAATAAGTTTAGTTCTGAAGCCAAAATATTCACAGCAAGGTATGTTTCTGTTCCATAATAATGAACATTATTGCAGTTCATAGCTAGAATAACTCAGTATGGTGAGCCCTCCCTAAAGCCATTGTTTTAGGAAGTCTTTGGAACACAAAAGAATATTAATTTTAATAAATCAGCCTATTATTTCCAGTATATATGAATATTAGTTGTCTGTTATATTTATTTTTCTAATAATGTTTTACTATCTGTATTTTCCAGGAATTATATTACTTAAGAGAAGAAAATATACCTCACACATTTAAACATTTATAGCTTTAAGTGTATACCACAGCCTGGTCCTAGTGACACAAATTATAATGTTAACACAAAACAGTACGATTTCCCAAACTGAATTTTCCAGAGCATGCATATCTCCAAAGTTTAATATAATCAACAACTTGATTAATTTTAGGATTACTTTACCTATTAATCAGTAGTTTATATGTAAAGTGAATTATGACGTTGTGTACAAAAAGCACAGATTCCTCTATCTCAGTGAGTATTTCTCAAAATATATCTTAGGAACCAAATCATTTAGAAATGATTGTTAAAAATCACCGCAGATTACTTGGCCCCATTCCAAACCTTCTGATCAGAATCCCTGGGGCTAGAAGCCAGGAATTTGCATTTTTAATAAGTTTCCTGGTTGGTTCTTCAAGATACTAAAGTATGAGAGACGCTCATCCAAAAGCTTACATAAGTTTAAAATTACTTTGGTAATAGGAAGCTGTCAGTTTGTTTTCCACACTAAATCTGTTACACTAAGGTACTCCACAAGATGAGAATCAGCAGTTTTTTGTTTTTGTTTTTGTTTTTTTGTTTTTTTGTTTTTTGCAGAATAGACTTCTTCTATTTGCTAAAGAAAATAACAGAAAAACTAAGAATGAGCTATAAATTGTACTAAATGCTGATAACTTGAAATCCCCAAAATGAAATAAATTACTGACTATTGCTCTTTAAATGGATATTAAGAGTGTTCCAAATTACCAATTGTTTTATCATTTTGATAAATTGGTTTTAATTTTTTATCAGAATATATTTAAGTACCCTCCTGTAGCATGTGCCAGACAGTTCCATTAGGCATCCTCAATTGCATTTATTTTTTTTAATGTATAAACTACATAAACTAAAGATAGTTTGAAGGAGCCCAATGCTCAACTCCATCACACTGCTCGGAAGAACCCCTGAGTTCGCTGTTATGTTCACTCTGTGAACCCTAGAAAAAAATGTGAAAGTGCAGGGAAGCGTAAGTTACAGTGTCATTATTTTTTTTATCTGACTTTGCAAACATTAGTCATAAAAGAGAAAAATAAAAATTGCACCTTGTTAAAATAAAATAATTTGATGAGCAATAAGAAGAGACTTGTTCCACTTATGCAAAAAGGGGGGAAGGGAACATCTAATAAAGGCACTCAAGTCCTGAGAGCCTAAGAGTATAATTAACTCCTTGGCACCGTGAAATAGACTTTCGCTGCATGTTGTTCTTTGCCAGTAAAAAACATGCCTGGAACCGCTGGCCAAGAATTACAGGCATTTGCTGTTACTTTAAAATATTCATGTTTCAGCTACAACACCACATATTTTCAACTGACAGATATGGAAAAAAAATAAATGATTTTTTTTCTTTCCTGGCATGAGAACCCTACATAATTAACTCTTTCATTTAACAAAACCGATAGTTTTTATTACAACTGGATTTAGGGCGCTCACTATTTTAAAATTGACCTATCACATTAGCTTGTTTTTTTTTTAAATAGTACCCTAATTTGGAGACTGTATTTACCCAGATAGATCTGATTGATGCAAATTAATGCATTTTTATTGAAAACCAAACACAATGTTTAAGACTGTGGCCATAGCAGATGAAACATCCCATCCAGGATCCCTCCCCCACAAACTGGAAGCCAAAAATGCACAAAAAATATTGGTCAGACTTTGAAGACTTTAGCCATTTTAAAAACAGCCTGCTGATGATTAAACACTAAAAGCAAAGAATGTGTTCTGAAAGTAAAATAAAGATGACAATATAGAAGTTATAAACACTTAAGCAAAAATCATTTTTGAGTTTGTTCTTCTTTCATTTCTCTCCCTATTGAAAGAAATTTCCTTCCTCTTTTGCATAAAAACTAGAATAGTTGCACAAGAGCCAGATTTAATGTACCCCTAAGACTGAACATTAAGGAAGAAACAGGTTATGTAATGGCCTTTCTGTTAGTTAACTACTGCACTATTATTGGTACTGGTGTTTTGTGTATTAAGAATCAAAAAGCAAAGATCAAAAGAAAGAGATAGAGATAGAGAAAGGGGCTGGGGTGGGAAAGAGAGAAAAAACAAAAATCACTGTTTGCTGCATAAACTATATATTTGAAGAGTGGTCCTGTGATGGACAACCTAATACTGTCCCCGGAGTAGGTATATAAAGATATTACACCTTTTATTATTATTATTATTATTTTATTTTTATAAAGCTGTCTATCTTATTCTCTGAATTTATTCCTTCATCCCATTCTCAGGTCAATTACCTGGGACTGTTTATCTAGTGCCTCTACAAATAATCCCCTTCCTGACTCCACCAAATCTTATCATATAAAACAACCTAACGGAAAATATACAACCATTTTTTTTGAATGGCTCAGAAGCCATCACAGTGCCTTACCTATTTCAGGCACTTTTCACACACAGGTTGAATTGAATTCAATATCTCCTTTTTGCAGATATCTGCCACATTAAATTATTGTCATTTCTAAAATCCACTTTACCCATAGAACAGATCTTTTGTCATCCTGGTTTATAATATTCTCTTAGACCCTTAACAAAACTCATTTATTGAATGTTTTTGTCACTAACTCATACTTAGATCATACTTATTGCTTTTGAAAATACTAGACAATGGTCATTCAGAAAGTGCTGCATTTGTTTTCTAAGCCTACACAGGTATTATTTACTTTCAATAAAGTACCTCATGATTTAAATTCAAAATGTAGTATTGGGCACTTAGAGTAAACAACTCAATAATAATGAGAGACTTGATATTTTGATAGAATCTGGCAGTTTTCAAGGCTTCACGGTGATTACCTCCTTTGATGCCCATAATGGTCACTTATATGCAACACAAACATCTCTGTTTAAAGAGAAAATAAAATTTTCTATAGGATTATATAGTAACTATATATTAATCTATCTGCACAAACTGAAAGAAAAATTTACACTTTAAAAATTATTCTAAGAATTTTTCTCTGAATTTATCTTTTTTAACTAAATATGATACTCTAGTCTTTATAAAACCTTTACTTTTTTTTCTTTAAGGGAGAGGGTTCCCACCTCAAACATTCAAACATTGCTCTTCTTTACTTCATTACTTACAAATAATTGAGCTAATTAATTTTTGAATGCAGGCAGAATAATATAAAATTCTTATTGATAAGATTTTTACTAATGATTAGCCCAGGGTTTCTCCTATAGAAGATTCACTAACACTGAGAATCAAGGACATTTTTTTTAAAGAGAAAGCAGCAGGATACGAGTTCTGTGAAGTTCTTAAATTCAGATTTTCATTTCAATGGCTATCTTTAAAGATCATTCTGTAGCTTATAAACACACAACTTCTTGTTTGAAAGAAGAAAGTACAATTTAAAGCTTCTGTCTCAGTCACCTTCGGTTGCCATAACAAAACACCATAGACTGGATGCTTAAATAACAGAAATTTATTTCTCACAATTCTGAGGCTAGAACTCCAAGAGCAAGGTGTAAGCTGTCTTGGTTTCTAGTGAGAGCTTTTCCCCTTACTTGCAGGTGGCCTTTCTGCCTATTCCCTCCTTCTCACAGGGCCTTATCTCTGTGCATTTAATTACTTCCTTGGAGGCCCCACCTCCAAATAGGGCCACACTAGGCGGAGGTAGGGGAAACACAAACATCAGTCCCTAACTGCTTATTTCATAGATTGTATCATTGTTTCTCAAAATGGAGATTCTAGCACCCTTTTTTTCTCTAATGAGAGTTTTTTTATATTATTTAAGTTTGATAAAAATTGAATTATTATTTAATTCAGTCAAGGTATGAATTATAGTATAGTGGTTAAAAGCATAGTCTCTTAGAGCCTGCCCTGGTTTTGAATCCTACCTCTCCCTCCCTATGTGTTGTGGGCAATTTACCTAATATATTGCTTCAGTTTCCTCAAAAGCGAAATTAATAATAGAAAAAATCCATAGTAAAGTCATTGTAAAGATCAAATGAAATAATCTTTACAAAGGGCCTTGGTATAACATAAATACATAAATACATGATTAATAATATTATTATCAAAATAGTGCTACCCTTGTCCTAAAATCACAGCACTGTTTGTAGTATACAGGCGTAGTCCCTCAATTGGTCAAATTTTCATTTTTACTCTTTCTGTAATTAACACATTGACTCTCTGTTGATTCTGTACTCAGAATTATTTTCCAATCATCTTATCCATGGGCTGGTTCTCTTAAATAATGACTCTTCTTGGTAAATAAGTTTCCTTAGCTTAAAAAAAATACATTCTGCTCTTGATATTTATTTGGTTTTGATATCTGGCTTTTCAAATGTACATTCATTAAGGATGATTGGACATTTTTCTGAGAGCTTATGGAATGACTTAGAGATGTCCCAGTCTACAACTAAGGAGCAAAAGTAGGCTGCAGACATAAAAACCCTACTGACTTTGGCATCACATGAAGTAGCCTTCCTATTTTAGGGTCTTAATGAAATGTTATAGACATTCAGTAAAAACATTCAGACACTAACTATTTTAAAAGCTTATTGAGCATGATTCTTCCAGTTTAAAGGTTGAAGATGATTTTATGTAGTAACCATATCTTAGTCTAAATGTTTTAGTCAGCGCTTTGTTTAGCCTGTGAATATTCTTAGCAAATCACATTCTCAGTAAATCAAGGGCATCCACAGCACAATCCTTTGACTTTTGAATGTCCTTTCTCTAAACATGGATCTACCTATCTATTTATCTACTCCAGATTTTTTTTTCTTCTATCTCCTAGTTCTCTCTATCCTTTGAAGAGAAGAGGTTCAGATTTAATAGGATAGCTTTGGGGTACCTGTATAAGAGTCCAGTGGGTATACGGGTCTATTATACTAATGCTAATGCAATGTTGAATTTTACCTGCTCTCTTTGATGCTCTTGCCTAGGAGATAGAAGGATGGGTGGTTTCTCTTTTCTGCAATACATACTTAATGTTCAAGATCATTTTTTTTCTAACATTTTCTCCAATTTTCATGTCAAATCCTATAGGACATTCTGTCAATAATTTGTCCTGTGACAAGGCTTCCCATCCACACTTGGTTCACTAAAGTCTGGCATGTAAATGTGCAGTGAAGTATGCACTCCAAGTCTTTATCAGGTGAAAAAATGTGAACTGGAGGCCATCAAGCATGGAGGGATATCGTAAGCAAATCTAGTTATTATGTCTGGATTTCTGCATTTAATCTAGTCAGGTAACTCAGGATTTACTAATATTTAAAATTAGAAGGACTTCCTCAACCAACTAATATTGGAACTTCCTTTAATTTTATGGAAATTACCATAAATTATGTTTTCTGCATCCTGAATAAATAGTTATAAATTATGTTTTCTGCATCCTGAATAAATATTCATAAATCTTCTCTTTTTGTTTATTTGTTTCTTTCTTTGTTTTTCTGTTGTTGTTGTCGTAGTAGTAGTATGTGTTCTAATGGCCTCTCTCTCTTGCTTCCCCAGTCTTACTAACATCCTGCTCTGTAAACATTGCTTTATGAGAAAGACCTGGGTTCCAGTTTCCCCTTCCATCCTTTATTGGCATATGACCTTGAGTAAATTATTCAATATTATTTGACTTTTGTTGTCTTATCCAAAAGAGAATTCTTTATTTTTCTAAAGATTGCATCAAAGAAATTCTTGGTCTCTTTCTGTTCTAAAATATTTCAGTGCTCTATTTCCGCATAATGATTTTTTACTATGGAGAGGTTCCTGAAGAGGCATCTTTACTCTAGCGGATTTATGTCTTTGTTTGCACTATTTGCTTTTCCAAAATATCTAGTGACCTCATCTTCAACAAAATTGCATTGAGCACCTATATGCAAAGATCAAGTATTTAAAGAGATGTGCAAAAGTATTTCTTCCCCCAAAGGAGCTTTCACCCTACTTAAGGGTAAATTATAAACATTTTTAAAATAATAAATATCAGTACAAAGTGGCATGCAATTTGTCCCAATTAATGGTATACAATATGCCTTAAGACTTCAGAGAGGTAGGCTGATAATAGAAGGCTTCCAGAGGAAGTGAGATATAAGTTAGACATATGAAGAATGGAATGACCTAGAAAAATGGACAGAAATTATGAGTTCATGCCTGGCTGGGAAGCAGCCACAACAAAGATCAGAAACAGAAAGGTAGGAGTTCTTTGCTGGTTTGCTTGAAGTGTCATGTTTATAGGAAAATCATAGAGAAGTACTAAAGCTAGCTACATTTAAATTTTAATTAATTAAAATTAAACAAATTTTAAACTTTACACCCTCAGTCACATTATCTACATTTCAGTTGCTCAATAACCACATTCAACTAGTGCAGATGGAGAACATTCCACCACCACAGAAAGTTCTATTGGACAGTGCCATGTCAGACTTTTAAAACACCTGGACTTTTATTTGCATACAGACAACTTTTCTTCCCAACAAAAAATGATCACCCTAAGAAGAACTCCCTCATTATTTCTGTAAGGCCAATGCTAAGAGATTTTCAAATTGTTTTAAAAGTCTCAAACTTGTATTTGTAAAGGCTTTTCGGTGGGTGTCTGACTTTCATATATCTTCTCTTTGAAAATTTTCTTTTTTCCTATTTTCCAAAAGAGTGGGTCAAGGAATGCTTGCTTTACAGGATATTTTTGCATTCACTCTTCTGTTGTTTGGTAGAACAGACATGGATACCGTGGCCATGGCTAATTTGACAAACTGTCCTAAGGTTTGGGACAAACCTTGGGACAACTAGACATAAGATAGATGTTGAGGGCTCTGGGTCTGGGACTGTGCAGCATTTACGTTAGTTTACTCATTCCCAGTTTGTACAGGAAAGACAGTAAATAGTAGCAATTCTTAACTTGAGCCCCAGTATTACTGCTCTAGAGCTAGAATTCAGGGAACTCATGAACTGGAAAAGGAAAAAAATTACATGAATTTTCACCAGCCTCTAACTATATTATGAATTTTGGCAAAGATACAGTAGTACTAGTAATATCTATGACTTATTTCCAGTAGAAATTACAGACATTTTCCTATCTGCATTCTTAAAAAATTATACATATTTTGGAATTTGGTAGTTATTGACACACTGCCAGATCATATTGATTATATAGTAAAGCACATAAGTTGTAAAAAAATTAATTTAAAATATCAAATTTAAAATAAATATTTTATAATTGTGTTTTAAAATATTTCCTTTTTTTTTCTGTACAATGTATTTTATACATTGAAAGCATTGTCTAAGAAAGCTTCCACAGGTTTCTTAAAAGGTCCAAGGGCATTCATAGCACAAAAATGCTAGTTCACATGGAGAAGAATGATGAGGTAGATATTAGGAAGAAGCAAAGATGAGAGCCCCTACGCCTCTGGAGAGACTATCCTGATGAATTTCTACTTTTTGTTTTTAATATGGTCCCTATTTTGCTTTAGCAGGACCTAATTCAACTTTAAGACACGTATATAACAGTGTCAGCTGTTGTTAGCCCAGTGATTTCATTGTTGCCCAATGAACATGGTTATCAATCAAGAGAGATGAATCCATTCAGATAAAGCCATGTACAGATTAGACTTCCAAGCCATTACAGCTCTTCCAGGGCTAAATAGTAAATTATTACTTCTTAAGTAACCCCAAATCTTTTTAGACCAATTTCTTGGGATTATAAAAAATAACTCCCTAGAGAAAACAAATGCACTCAAGTAGGCTGAAGGCCAAGATCCATTATGTTTGCTGAATTGCAGAACTACTCCAAGCTTCCCTGATCTTTTTGGTATCAAACAAGCCTATAGAAGTTGAATTTTATAGACTCCCTTCCTTGTTTTATATACATCATTATCCTCTGTCATCTCACACTATAATTACTGACTTTTCTTTTCAGACAAGTATAAAATCACACCTGCCTCAACTATGAACAAAAGTTGCTTGTGATATTTTCCTATTCACTCATAAATATTCACTTGAAGTTTTGTGTCTTGTTTAAAATAGCCCAGTCATCAATTGTCCAATACCTAAATTGTAGTCCAAAAAGCCTATGAGTCAGGGTTGATTACTTAGATCTTTAAACAAAAGTCATTCTTGGAAATTCAGAGAGAAAATGAGGAGGGAGTAGAGACAATTTATTTTTTTTATTTTGACATATTTAAATATTTAATTTTACTTTCCTGTATTAGTGCATACTTTTCAGTAAGGTGTGCACTGGCCCAAATTACTCTGCCACATACCTTCTATTTAGGTTGGCACAGCAAGTAGGCCTTGAACTCCCATGCCTTTTGTAATAAGCACCTCTGCTCTCTCTTCTTTCTTCTTCCAGAAAACTGAAAACACTCCCAGTGTTTCTCCTTATTCAGAATTTAGCTTAATTTCTGTTGAGTTTGGAAAGCAAGGGCTTGATCCCTGACAACATAGGCACAGTGTAGAGATGCACACCTGATCATACTTACTTTATCACCGGTTGCAGCATAATTTGAGTTCATAGTTTGCCTTTTACACAAGAAAATTTGCATTATTCATACCATAGTGTTAACGAGTTTAATTTGTAAAGTTCAAAACTCTAACGACATTGTGGTAGTTTTACTAGATTAGGAAAATTTTGTGGGAGTGACAAAGATAGAGGAGAAAGAGTGTGGAATATAGAGCAGGGAGGAGGGGAAAACTTTCAGAAACAGAGCATGGGAACTGACTGTCTGGGGGAGAAAAGATAATGAGCAAGAAAAGACTGAGAAGGGAATGTGCATAGGCAACTTCGTTTAGTTTGCAAGTTTACCAAGACCTTTGTTGGCAAAGCAAAAGAATTGACTTACTGATTTGAAATATTGCCATCCTGTGCACCTTCTGCTGAAAGGAGGAGGGAAAGCAGCAGGATTCTGAACACCAGAATCCTCTGAGCCCAGAATCCAAGTCCAGAATCCAAGTCCAGAATCACCATTAAATATGCACACAGGGCATAGGTCTTGGTGTAGTGTGAGTGCTCTGATGCTAACTAAATAAGGGCTAACTAAATATTTCTCTTCTTTGTTATTTTGACACTAAAACACAGTCAAATTGGGGAGATGGTCTATATTGGAGTCATCAAACTACAGCATTTTGGCCAAATTTAGCCTGCCAGCTGTTTTTATAAATAAAGTTTTATCGAAACACATACTCATTTGTTTCACGTGGAGCAGTTGCAACAGAGACCACTGGCCTGCAGAGGTGAAAATATTTGCAATATGATCTTTTTGGTGAAAATATTTGCTGAATCTTAGTTTATATTAAGAGATTGAGAGTATTCTTTGAGGTTAAAATAATTTGGAAATTTTAAGAAGAACTTCGAGATGCTTCAGAGCAGTGCTTAGAACAGGAAAAAGGCTTTGATTCTCAGTAAGAAGTCTAGGAAAGGAAGACCAAGGAGAATTTAAGTGTGGGGACCAGGGGTGACAAAGGCACAGAAATAGATAAAAGGTTATCAAAGAAAGCTTTTTTCTGATCTCACTTAGTAACAACTCTAGTTGAACTGTTTCCCAGACTCTGGGGATCCTTACTGTCTTTAAATATTAAGAGAAAGACACTACCTAAATAGTATGAAAAAAAAATAAAAGAGATTTCTAACTAAAATCAGAGTGATAGGTGCAGGTAACTGCTCTCTGATTAAATTAACTTACCCAGTGGATTTGATTTGAGCCCATGCTCCATTTTATATTTGTTGACCTTGAGAAGAAATATATCTGCCAAGAATGACTGCTCATGGTTAACTGGGTTCAAATTCATAACCAGAATCTAGTAGCCATTGCTGACACAGGACTCTCATGCACTCTGCATTTCAGGAAAAAGCCCAGACTAAGCTGCCAGTCTCCTGTTGTCTGAGTCAATCCTTTTAAGAAAGCTCCTCGTCTTTCCACCATTAGGACTGAGACCTACCCAGTCCAATCAGAACTGCATAGTTATATCCTCGTTTGCACGTCTGTTGATCAATCACAGCAGTTTTATAAAGACCAATCAGAATGTTCGATTCTGACCAATCCGAAGAGTATTACTTGGAGCAGTCAGCCTGTATGAATTCGGGTTACTCATTTACATAAAAATGGACCAATCAGGGACCACAGCAGTTACTTTCTCTATAAAAAGGAGTTTCTCCCTTGTCTCAGCAGGACATACTTTCAGTTTTCTCTGAAGGCTGTATCTCTCCAGTTTACAAACTGTTAACCTGAATAAGTTTTCTCCTTTTACAGAACCCCAGATTAAGCATTCCTGTTGGCATTAGATTGGTGGCAATGATCTTTTGTTGACATATTGCAATGCAGAGACTTTATTATCAATAGGCTCTGATAGAAGGCTAGAAAAATGAAATTTTGTAGCCTTTAGTTTTCCAGATCCAAATTACCAGTGACCTAGAAAGAAACCTTTGCAGCTTCTTATTCTGCCCTTCCCCACACCACCACCGTTTCTCCTAGGTGCCAAAAAAACTAAGTATGTCTATGTTCAAAAGTCATGCTAATTTCAGCCACTAATGTTCACTGCTTGTCTGTTACACCATTATTATCATGTAGCACAATTGCATCAACACCATTAAGGATGTATCCATTAACTCATCAATTATTTTATTTTCTACTTCTATGGAAAAACTCAGGCGCAGTAATGTGTGCATCACTCTTAAGTAGAAGACCTCTATTAAAGTTTTGATTTTTTAAAATTTAACAATGTGTGATCTTCATAAATGAACTTTTAGTTCTAGTTTCCTCGTCTTTAAAATGAGGATAGTATGTGGTTCCATGGTGTAGCAGTTAGCACATCCGCTTTACACATAGAAGGTCCTGGGTTCGTGCCCCAGAGAAGCCACAGTCCATGGTCTATGGCCATGCCACACTGAATAAGCCTGATATCTGATCTCGGAAGCTAAGGATGGTCAGCCCTGGTTAGTACTGGGATAGGAGACCACCTAGGAAGACCAGGTGCTGTAGGTATAAATAATAATAGTAAATAAGAAATAAAAAATAAAATGAGGATAATAACTTACCCAAATTCACAGGGTTGCTGTGGATATTAGAAAATGATATAAAAATGGCAAATATGAGGTTACTGATATTTTGCTCTTGGAGTCTGGTGCGCCATTCCTTCTAAAACAAAGGAAAAAGAAATTTCTTACAAATTGGTAAATACTGCTTAGAAATATTCTGCCTCCTTCTCCTTCCCACCTACCACTGTTTATTCACCTTCTGTTGAAATCACACCCAAAGTGAGAAAAGGCTACATAGTGGTGAAACACCTGAATTCCTCTCTACCCACAGCCAGTCACCACTGCAGGCAACACTGACTTAGGTTTAAAAACACTTGAATATGTGAAAGACAGTATTTCACAAGTGATTGTTGGCAAACTCTTAGACAATTAATCAATGTCAAATTATATACTCTGATCTAAAGAAAAGGAAACTGTTTTAGAAGGTAGATAAACAGTTGACTTTGAAATGAGAATATTCTAAAAGTAAGGTTTCTTGAAGTTTTGTTGATACATTTTATTTATTCTGGCAACAATTTTCAGGTTTCAGGTATTATTGTTGTTGTTTTAATTAATGTAGCATGTATAATGATAGCAGATAGCACTTTTATAAAATAGAACTTGTATAAATAACTTCTAATAACAAAAAGCCAAGTTATTCCATTTCACATATTAACTTTCAGTTTTCAGAGGGAAATTTGAAAATTTGATACCTTCAGGGTTATACAAGTTTTAAATTTAAACTAGTAAAAATATTTTTGCATATTTCTATAAGTAGTCATCCCTGCTAACTTCCACTTAAAGCCCAATTATTTAAGAATGTTATAGATGGTGGGTCTTTGTGAGAAAATTAGTGAGACTTTAAGTGCTCATTAGCTAAAGCTAAATAATAGTGAAACACCTAGAAAAGTGCGTGTGGTATCTATCCTTGTGAATAGTAAATTAATTCACCATACTAGCCCGGCTATGATAAAATATTAATGAAACATCCTATGGCATGAAAAAACTATTACACTTTGAAAACATAAAAGCTATTAGCCTATACATTTGTCAAAAAAAGATACATTTAAAAATATTTATTGAATGTTAACTAAATACCAAAGGATTGTATAAAAACAGCTACATTTTAAAAAAATGTCCATTCTATAACTGGATGGTAGCTATTATATTACATGTCTTTAATAGTAGTGTTCTTAATAAGCAATTGGAAACTTTTAACACAAAGAATAAAAGAC
>PVKZ01001725.1:277742-332662 GCA_004027375.1 Macroglossus sobrinus
ATATATATATATATATATATATATATATATATATATATATAAAGAAATCTTATAGTATAAGGATATAAAAATAACTGCTGACATTTATTGAATTCTTGCTATAGACCAGCACTGAACCAAGTACTTTACAGGGATCATCTTATTTAACTTGTATAGGCATCTATGAGAGTTCTATTACTATCCTCATTTTACAAATTAGGGAACTGGTGATTAGAGAGATATCTAGCCCAGACACCCAGCTGGGAAATAGAGAGTCAGGATTTAAGTATAGCTCTGTCAATACCATTATTTTAGTATTTTATAAATCCACTGTAGTGATTAAGGCTGTAGGCTTTATAAGCAAGTGCCTGGTTTTGAATTGTAGCTTTTCTCATGTCTTTCCTGGTGACCTGGGGCAAATGTTTTAACCTCTAATAATAGCAATAGGCTTCAGATGGTTAGTGGTAAATTTGAAGAAGAGCGGCCTGGGCACAGAAGTGGAGACAAGAGGACTGTGTGTCCCAGGGATGCTGGCTAGAGTAAAGGCTAGAAGCTTCAGAGCCACAGGAACTAAGCTGGGCATCAGGAAGAAAGCAGATTGTGGTAGGTCTTAAAGGAAAAGGCATGAGATTCTTATTTTATCCTGTTAGCAATTGGATAGCATTAGAAGTTGAAAATAACATCTTGATAAGGCTGAACAAAAATACTACCCCCAAACTTTCTGGATATGTGTCTTAAGGGATTTATTTTAAGTATTTCAGCACATTATAAGGTAAATATTGATGTACTTATTGTATATTTCTACAGAGTATTAATTCAGAATGAATGTTAAAACATCTAGTAAATAAACTAGTTAATATTTCAAAAATAAGAAAGTATACTCAAGCTTTCTTACACACTGTGCCTTCCTTAACTTTCAGCAAATGAGATGGGAGGAAAATATTAAAAGATATAAATTGACAACATAATCTTACTGAATTACTTATTATTCTGAATGTTTAATTTCACTAATTTGATTAATGGTCAGTAGACATATGAAGAAAATCTTTGGCAGGCAGCTCAGTATCCCAAGAAATATGTTTTCCTTGTTATCCTATATATAACATTTAAGTAAATACATTTTTACCTCTCTCATGAGACCAACTTCTCAAAAGTAACTCAAGAGATTTAGGTTATGAGAAAATAAACTGTCTATATTCTCATGGTTTACACATTATTCATCCTTCAGTGGTCTTTTTTTTTAGCTATTACAAAATGTTGATTGTCTCCTTAAAGTCTATACATGAATTAATATATAGAATTAAAACTGTAAGCTCCACCTAAGATTTAAAAAAAAAAGACATGAATACTAGTGGGATCTGTTTTTTTAAATAAGCAAAGTATTAGATACTATTTGCTAAAGTCATTTCTGAAAAATAATCTTGTCTCACTTTTCTTCTAAATGGTTTTAGGTACTTTAATTGCTTTTATTTTATTTTATATCATTATTGTAAAGTTTAATTTAAACTGCAATAGTCTCAAAACAGTGAGTTGAAGAAACTACCTCTCGTACAGATTGACAATGTAAGTCCTGAAAATGTTTAATGATTTTCACTCCTAAGCAGCAATAGAATGGCAAGAATTTCACCTCTCCTTTTTTTTTTTACTCTATCACCTTTCTTCTGAAATTCTATTAATCTTTTTTTTTTTAGAATAAAAACCTCTAATAATTAACTAAGAGAATGTTTTCCACATTACGTTTACATTTGGTTTTATATGGGGAAGAGGTAGGTGATCCATCATCAAATAAGTTTGGGAAAGTTTTCTAAGCAAAACAAAGCTTTTAAAATGATCATTTACATTTGGGAATAAAAAAATGTGAGATAATAGTAGTAGCATTTTTTTAAAACTTATTTTACCAGCAAGATCCCCTTTCAGACTACCTGGCAAAACCAGTGTGCCAAGTACTGCCCTCTGGAAAGTGCCAACAGTGGTGTCATAGAGGGCACCTCCATTTTCTCTCAGGGATATAGAAGAGACTGACGAGGAAGAACTGGTTTCCTGAATTGATATTCTTTCTTCATATGACCTGTGGTAAGCCAAGGAACAAATTCCTAGCAATGAATGGGATCTTCCTCTTTGGGTTTTTGACACAAAGTGCCATGCTCTCTGTCCTTGCTGCAACCCACCTCTCACTTGACTGTGCTCTAAACTGCTTTAGAAACAGATCTCCCGCCACCTGCAGAGATTCAAGTCATTGCGTGAAGAGATGGGGCAGTTAATCCAAGAATTTGGGGGAAAGATCTTTCAGGCACTGAACCAAAACCTGTCTCCTGGGTGATTCTGTGGACCTCTCAGCTGAAGTCCCCAGCTGGATCCTCTGTCAACCTGCTACTTAGGATTTAGTTCCAGAAGAGAAGGAACTGAGCCAACTTACAAACTGTGTCTTAAAAGGGAAGAAAAACTTTGACATCTCAGATACTTAGGAATGAGAAAGGCAATAAGTCATAAACTCTTCCATGTGGGTGTATTTTGCAAATTAGTTTGCTCTACCAATTTGGCATAATTTCCCAGATATTAAAAAGAAAAAAAAAATCATTTACTTGCTTCATCTCATGCTGTGAGGATTTAATGAGGTAATATCTGTTACAATTTAATCTACTTTCTACAAATTTATCTCTTCAGGCTAGTCACTGGATCTCAGTTTCCTGCAAAGTGGTAAAAATAATGTTTTCCAAGCTACTTTTTAAGGTGGTAGTCAGGAGCTAATGAAGATAGATGTCCTTTAAAGACTGTATATTGTTGTACATCTTTGGAGACTTTTTAAAAATCAAAACACATTCTTTTAAAAAAGCAAAAGAAAATTCTTTTTTATTGTATTCATGGAAATAATTGAAGGCATTTTAGATGAGTTCTTGTAGAGTTTGGCTGTGTCACTTTCAAATGAAAAGTAAAGTTTTTAAGATAAATTGTAGTAGGCAGTTTTAGGTATGATTTAGGTATAATTTGAGCTCCATCAACTATTCAAATAAAACATATTATCTATTGTATGTATTAAAACATAATTGTTTCCTTAAGCTCTCATTTCTTGATTCTTTTCATCTTCTGTTTATTGAAAACATTCATTTAAGAAGTTTTGATACTGAGGGATCAGATCACTATACCTTCATACCTGGGTCACTGTGTTCCACAGGTGGTGAAACCCAACAAAATACACATCTTTCAATCAGGCTGAAATGTTCTATTCCTGCTTCACACCTCATCCTGGGATCTCCATTCCTGTATATAGCTGGTTCATATTTGTTTGTTTGTTTGTTTGTTTTGTGTCACTCCTCCTTCTGACACTTTGGCTCTCCATTCCTTCACTTTTGCCTGAAATGTGGCTGCATTCCACTTCTGGCTCTCGCAAATGCTTAACCCTGAGATAACATCCCAGTATTAGCCCACTGAATCAAAACCCCCAAACAGACTTAATGGTGAGGAATGGGGGAGGGGTGACCTCATGGGTCATTAAGTGAAGAGAGTTCTATTAATTTCTTTCAGCTGCTGTAACAAATTACCACCACCTTAGTGGCAATAGCAACATATGTTTATTATCTTATAGTTCTGGAGGTAAAAAGTCCATAATGGGGCTTATGGGGATAAGGTATTGGTAGAACTGCTTTCCATCTGAAGGTTCAAGGGGAACTTTTTTCAGTTTCTAAATGCTGCCCACATTCCTTGGATCCTGGCTGTGCCATTTGTCTTCTTCCATCAACAGATCTCCTTCTCTGAGTCTCCTATCTCCCTTTTGATTTATAAGGACACTTGGGATTACAATAGGCTCACCTGGAGAATTCAGGTTCTTTAACTTAAATGACATCAGCACTGTCTCTTTTGCCATACAAGGTAACATATTCACAGGTTGTAGGGATTCAGATGTGGATTCATGCCTACCATGAAAGAAAATAAATTAAAAGTGGAGAAAGAGAAGTTAAGACCTCAAGACCCAACCAATCACAGAAAAGATAGCAAAACTGACACCATCTGAATGAGTTTTTCCTCCTGGAGACCTAGCTAGTTTTCTCCCAGTCCAGTACCCGTGATCTCATTCTCTTGTCTCCACTTAACGGAAATTGTTCTAAAGTTCATCTCAAAGATAATGAGCTAATCTAGGCTAATGTGCTCTTCAGGCAGGGCTGCATTATCACCAAGACTTTCTATAGAAAAGGATGCCCCACTTTTATTGACCTCATCACTTAGTAAACTGTTGTGAATTTGTGGCCAGATAGAGAGGAGATGAAGACTCCTGTGGGAAAACATTTTGCTGAGAGATCTTCTCAGGTCACTCCAGGCAAGGGGATTGCCTTAATCGGCTTCTGCTTATATAGTCTTGACTCTAGAGCCAACATTGTTCTTCCTACTGAACTGAAAGATGCTTCTAGGCTTTTTCTGATGACAGTCTCCTCATATTTATGAGAAAAAAATCTATCCCTTTGATGTCAACTAGTGATTTAAGGATTGCCAAAAACTTTCAGCCATGCCATTTGAATGAGAACACAGAAAAGGAAGCTGTTCCTAATAATGTCTCATATATATGAAACAATCCAGGTACAGAAATGTATGGCAAATACTGCATCATCTCACTTATATGTGGAATTAAAATAAGTAAATAACAACAAAAAAAATAAACTCTAGAAACAGAGAACAGATTAGTAGTTGCCAGAGGTGGGGGATGGGGGGTTGGCAAATAGGTGAAAGGGTTCAAAGGTACTTTCTTGACTTTAGTGTTCTGAAAGCTTGGATTAGGTTGATGCTTATTTGTATCTTGGCACACATCATATTACTATTTGCATGAAAGCCTTTTGCTAGACTATGAAATCTCAGAGGTAAGTTGTGTTCTCCAGTCATCTTGGGATTTTCATAGATGTTCCACAATGGTTAGATAAAGAAGCCCTCCTGAAGCTGGCGAGCTGTAGCAGCAGAAGGAAAAGATATGAGGCCACACACACAATATAACTGGGAACCTGGAAAGAGCACCAAAGAGAGTAAGGAAACTCCTAAAGTGATAGGAGAAGAGGCACAGACCTGGGGGATAGGCATCACCCATTTACCTTTGCCCTGAAATACTTCAATGAGCTACTACATGCATTATACTTCTTATCTCCTCCATGCAAATTCCCACCAAATGCCTGGCATAGAGTAGGATTTAATATGTGTTTAATGAGTGACTGATTGCCTAGTTCTGGGTCAGTATGACACAAGAGGCAAAGCCTAAGTGAAAAGTGATGTAAAATAAATCTAAAACTTGTATCATTCCAAGGCCAATCACATAATCAGAATGACATATACATAGTTAACATTTATTGGCTACTTACAGTGAGGAGACTCTTATAGTAGTTGGTGAGCCTCTTTAATAAAGAGATGAAATTTGCCCTCAAACCTTGCATTGTTAACAGAGAAAACAGAGAAAATATATACAGTAAAAATGATGCAGCAATATATATTAGAAGTTATTCTGACCTGGAGAATACTGGGAAATATGTTCACTTGACCTTCTTTAGTCTAGTTCAGACCATGGAAAAACTGGGTTGTAGAAAGAAGAGATATCATAGTTGCTTTTCCAAATCCATTTAAATTTCTTTCACTAAGTAATATCATGAAATAAAGCTCATGCAGTTGTCCCAGGAATGGACTCATCTCGTTTAAAGGATGGTTCAGTGAGAGCAAAACTTAGAAATTTTTTTTCAATGGATGTGACATGGCAGCATACACTCTTTTTATTGTTGATAGCTGTTTTGCAACTATGAAGAGGATAGCCTAAAAATGAAGCTAACACAGAAGAGGCAGACCAAGAAAATCATGAAGATTGGAACAAGAACTCTATTGGATGACGCCTGAAATCTTCGTATTTCAGTACTTCTTAATATACTTGACTTACATTTTATCCACTTTGAGATGGGTTTCTATTGCTTAGTACAAAAAGCATCCTGATAGGTACAGAAAAGAGTAGCTATGTCCTATCATCATATATCTTCCAGTTGGCCTATTATACAGAAATATGTGGGAAACTTTCAAAAAGTAATTTCAAAAAAATTATGATAAATAAAAATAAAGAGTGTTGACCTTAAACAAAAAGTCAGCCAGATATTTCTCCAGAAAAAAAAAATGGGTTTATTTAGGAGCAAAGAATTGCAATCTGGAACATGCAACCATAACGGGCCACATGCAGGTCTGATAAAACAAAGGAGAGAGAACTCTTTTATACAGGGGGAAAGAAGTTGGTGTGGGAAACTTTTTTAAAGGCACCATACCATGGAAAGTATTAAAATCATAAGTATTCATAAGAAATACAACATATGAAAGAGATATTAATATTGGCATAAAACGCCAGATATGAACACTGCTGCAATGTAAGAGGGATTATAAAAACTAAATTCAGATAAAATTTTTGGGAGAAAAACCACTCTTCCACCAGAATAGTCTCAGGGTTGAAAGTGATTCCTGGCTGATTGTTGCTGAAGAACTCAAAATGCAATTGCATACTCCCTGGAGGGGACAGTGGCATTTAAGAAACAGGGAAGGTTGAATTGTTTCTCTGTATCACTTGATCCTCAGTTATCATCACTGACAGGATAAATGTATAATTTTTACTAAGGAATTACTTTTCATTGAAAGCAAATATGATTTACTAGAATATATATATGTATATATGTGTGTATATATATGAATATATATATATATATATATATATATAGAGAGAGAGAGAGAGAGAGAGAGAGACAGACAGACAGACAGACAGACAGACAACAGGTGGTAAATACAGCTCAAGATATTAAACTTCCATGAGTCACTGAAGCCAGACGGCATGCATTTGAGGATTTTGAACAAATTTAAGATCAAAGCATTTTTAGATACTAACAATATGGGCAATTTATCATATAAAACAACTATCAGAGTTACAGAGATTGTAAATTGTACTATATGATATTATTAGGAAAAGCACAGATTGTTCTGTCAATTCAATTAAATGCAATTAAACCTAACAAATTTGTCAGATACCACCAAGTGCAAAGCTCTATTCTAGACACTCGTCAGTCAAAGGTGTTTAAGACAAGGTAATGTCCTTCATAATGTCCTTCATAATCTCATAATTAAGACGATTGCCACACTGTCAGTACTTAGTTATTTTATAAAGAAAACAAATTTAAAGAATTCTTTAATAAAATGCTTTTCTTTTTGAAAGTGAATTTGTCAGGGATCACGTGTTGATAACTGAAACCATACTAGCTAGGTTAAGAAGAGAAAATTTTGCTGCTTTAAAATTTGTGGAAAGACTGGAGGAAAGGGCCCTAAACTGAGCTTCTGGGAATGACTTCCAGAACACTTTACAACTACCTCAAGAGACACTGCCTCTGTCATGATCAGAGAACTGAAGAAGCAGGAGGATGCTAATTTCAGAGCCACAGTGCCACCAATTTCACAACCTCTGCAGGCAAAATCAATGCCTCCAACACTGCCTTTTAATACTGTAAAGCTAATGACTGGGCATTATAAACTCTACTACAGCTGCCACTGAAGAAATAAACATCCCAGGCCAGGCTTGCCAGTGGAAACAGCTGAAGTAACAGGAGCATAGTATCCACCTCAGGATGTCCTTTTACACCTTCCAAACCTCATGGGTTTACATATAATGGGAAGCTGCAAGGGAGTCTGGGAAATGAATTTTTTAGCAGTTCTTCATTATAGTATAGGATATAGGACAGCAAGTCACACTGAAAAGGGTGGAATAGAGGCTGAGTGAGCCAACCCATAGTCTCTGCCACAGAAGACTAGCTTGTCTCCCTCTCTGTTTACAACCTAGTACTTCTCTGCCCACTCCCATCCACAAATCCACATCAAAGCAGCAATTCTTCTTACTTGTTCTGTTTATTATTTTCACCATCTACTCAAGTGGCCAAGATAGAAGCCTTGGAATCAGCATCAACCACTCTTTCATTCACTAGACTATCAGTCAAATGGTCAATAAATCCTGTTAATTTAATCCCAGATAAGGCCTAAATTCAGATCCTCTTCACCTTTGAAAGACATGAAGCTTCTTTATTAGCAATATAGCAGGTTCTCTCCTGTACAGAAAATCTTCCAGGTGTCCTGACTTTCAGAACCATCTTTCTAAAATGAAAACCTCATCACGCCACTCCTTTGAGTAAAACACCCTGAAGGCTCCCAATTTCCTGGACAATAATGTTTAAGCTTCTTGGCAGGGTGATCAGAATCCTCCCCAAGAAGACACTAGTTTGCCCCTTCACCCTCCCCACTTTCTAGTCCCATAAGCATTTTACCTCCAGTCACTCTAAGCTGGTAACTCTGTGCTTCTCACCATTCCTTAAGCACCCTAGACCCATCTATGATTCTGTTCACGAACACAGACTTTTTTTCCATCCCAGGTTGTATTTTTCCATAGTTAATGAACTTCTATTCATTCTTCAAATCCAGGGTAAATGTGTGTGTGTGTGTGTGTGTGTGTAATTATGCTGCATGTCTTCTGCAAAACTGAGAATGCCTTTAAGGCAGGTACAGAGTCTTATCCAGATATCATGTATTTCTCCCCAGCTCAAACCTACCACATTACTTGACACATCAGAGGATTCAATAAATAGTTATAAAATAAATGACCAGAGAAAGAAAATTTAAAAACACTTATAAAAGCCTTTTGAAAACAATAGAGAATTTAAAGATTTAGAACATGTTAGCCTATTGTCGTAAAATAATATTCCTCTTGTCCTATCTGACTTCAAGAAAAAAATTTTAAAATGTTAGGGGAATAGAAGTAGTGTTCTTTTGACGATCTGCTCAGTCTCTAAATGACGTGAACTTGGCAGCTGGACTTGAACAAGTCAAGGTAAGCACACAAGGGTTTCTATCAGGTAGCACTGGCTCTCTACTCAAAGTGAGCCAGCAAAATCACAGAAGCTTATATACAGTTTTTCTTGGACTATGTACATGTTTAGATGATAGTAGCTGATGGCTATACAAAAAGTTATTGACTTGCATGTAAAATCCCAAAGAAAGAAAATCTGCTCAAATCCAGAGAGAATTTATTAAATATAAAAAACATAATTATGAGGAAATTACAACCAATAGATGCAACAAGGACAGCCATAGACCTATTTTTGCCACCCACCCACCCAGGAAAAAAAAAAAAAACATCAAATTTGAACATTATTCATATAGGCATTAGTTTTAGAGTATGGTTTCCCAAAGTATATGCTAGGGAACACCAGCTAGGGAGTTTGTGGTTAAAAAGTCTACGAAATGAGCATACTAGATTATCTTCTCATAACTTCTCAAAGAGGATTGGCATAATAAGCCTTTGAGATGTACCATTAAACAGTATTTTAAATGTAGTATTTTGCAAACATGTTTGTCTACTCTTACTGTCATTTAATAGTTATTAATATGCTTCAGAACAAGTGCTCATTAGTGATGGAGACAATAGAAAGAATGAGAACAGAAAGCTAAAGTTGGTAGTCTGTGATAGAAATTAAATGATTAGGCTGGAGTAGTCCTTTGACTCTGAAAAAAAAGGTAGAACAAAACAAACCCTAGAGTGCTTAGAATGATGATCCCTCCCTGTAGGGGTTCCCAAGAAGATATGTCCATGTCCTAATCCCCAGGACCTGTGAATATTACTTTATATGGCAAAAGAGTGACTATTACCTTATACAGCAAAAGCTGATTAAATTCAGGATTATCAGAAAGAATATCCTGATATCAGTTTATTCTGATTATAAATATAGTCATATATACCTTTACCAGACAAACAGACAGAGAAGGTGTGTGAGGATGAAAGCAGAGATTAAAATCCCAGAGCAGGCACTGGAAGCAGAGAAATAAATATTTTCCTAGAGCCCCTGAAAGGTGTACGCATTGCCAACACTTTGATTTCAGACTTCTGGCCTCCAGTACTGTGAGAGAATAATTTTCTATTGTTTTAACCTACTGAGTTTGTTGTAATTTGTTATAGCAGCCACAGGAAACTAATACACCCCAAATGAGCACCTCTCTGAGGCACTAAGCAATGTTCCCGAGAAAGTAAGGGATGAGCCTGCCACTTCCACTCTGGCATCCCAAATTTGTTTAATAACCTGCTATAGTCCTTCTTGAACCTATTTATATATAATAGCCTACATAATATCTTGAGGCAATGAGTTTTATAAATTTACCACCCACTGTGAATAGCATCTTGGTGTATGGTACAGTGAATATTCATGATGAATCCATTTGCCCCTTTTTTCCACTTTTACTTAATGGTCCTATCATTAGCTTAAATAAATGTGAGAGACCATTGAAATCCACTCAATAAGACAAAGGTCAGAGAGGAGAGCTTGAAGCAGTTGACCATATTTATGAGACCATAAAAAGCAGCCCTTCTGAAGCTGACTGAAGTCTTCTGTAGAGAGTGCTCTATTATAGAGGCACTAAGGTTCATGCTGGAGGTCCTACCAGAGCACCGTGAGGCAAATTTTATCTTAGAAGCATTTCAAGAGATGACCCAGACACAAAATCATACGGAGACACAGAAATTAAGCTCAGCACAGGGATTCAACTCTACTGGATAACAAGAATCTTTTCTTTTTGGCCTTGAATAGAAAAATGGCCATGTCACTGGATTGTAATCACATAAACGCTAACCAAACTGGTGGAATGGTCTCAAGAATTAAGCTCATAAGCACTTCTCAGTGCTTGTTTTGACACCTGCATTCTACTTGCCACCAAAAGAGCCCAATTTGTAAAAGAAAAAAAGTTAATTTACTATATAGCATTGGAATTTGTAGTCTACACATTTAAGTTCCAAGTAGATGTTATAAAACAGAGCATATAAAACTTTGGTTACTCAGCATTACTTAAATCTTACTTAAGATTCTAGGACATTTATTCTCAAACTTAATGTGCATGAGAATTATCCAGGTAATAAGTTAAAAGTAAAGGTTCCTGGGCATCTCCAGATTTTCCTTAATTAGTAAGTGAAGGAGAAGTGTGAGTGATGAGGAAAGTGCCATGTATTGAGAAATGTTTTAGAATGTGTATGTGTATGTGTGCGTGTGTGTGTATTAAATTCTCATAGTGTAGTGGTTGGTCCCCTCCTATTCTCCTATATATATACAATTTGCATTGAGATGAAGACAAGAAGGAAAAGAAAATCAAAGTATTATCTTAATCATCTTGAAAACAATTGTGTTATACACTCAAATGACATCTCTTTTGTAAATATGTACACTATTGAAAAAAATTAGAAACTCAAAAAAATAAAAAATTGTTAACATTCAGTAAAAATTTTCTTGTGCCAAATGTTCTATGCATGTAACATATTTAATTCTCACAAAAACTTCATAAGGTAAATGCCATGTTTACCCTCTTTTATAGATGAAGAAACAGAAGCTAGTGATTAATCAAGTTCCCAAGGCCTCATTACTACTGAGCAAAAGAATGGGTATCTGAATTCAAGCAGACTCTCCAGGATCTTTTATGCACTCACTTTCCATGTTTTCATTTACTGATTTTAAGCCTTTGTATATGATTTAGTCATTAAAGAAATTCTACATAGTATTTTATTTTGCTATATTATTTTAAGCCATATATTAAATGGATGAATTTGGATTTAGGACACTGATTTCCACTTTTTTTACCTACAAATTTTGGATCACTAAATAAAACCCTTTTGAAGCCCTAGAGTAAAAGAGGACAATTATCACATTATCTATCTACATCAAGCCTTCCAGAAACTTGAATGCCTAAGATACCTTCATCTCATGTAGGGTAGATGGTCAGGCTGCTTTTTGGAATGCTGCAATTTCATCTTTTCCAGATTTTTTTAATACAGAGCACTAAGAAATCTCTTATCACGATTAAAATAGCATAGTTCCCAAATAACTTTAAGAGCACCCATCCTTTTCATTACAAAGAAGGGGGAATATCTCTATTACAGAGGTAGAAACACACCCATATTAATCCCCGCTTCACAGAATTACTGCTCTAACTCCTAGATTTTTTGCTAATTTTCCACTTAGTTTTCAACTTAGATTATCTCCTTCCTGAAGTTCTTATTTTCCACACTGACCTAGCACAGAGAAATACTTTTATTGTAATGGTAATAAAACACTGTCCCTCACAGAAGCAAGCTGATAAATATTGACTATGATACCCTCCAGTCCCTCTACTTTCAGCTCCACTTTTTACTGTGTGTTTCTGTTGGTTTCCTCCAGGTTTATTCTCTATCTTAAAGCCGATGTGCCTCTCCTTTTGCTCCTTATCACAGATTTAATTCAGGTTCCATAAGCACCCTTAAATGACAACCACTTACCTTCTTTTGGAGTAGGACTCCACATGTTTAGGAGCCATCTAACACTTCCCAGAATAAAGGTACTCACTGAATCTCGATGGTACCAGGTTTACACTAAGGAAAAACAGCAAAGAATCCATGGCCTCCAGTGGATGGATGGATCCATTTCTGCCTGGGAGAGCATCCAGGTGGGAACCCAAATAATTGAGATGATACTGGCCTGTCCTAAAAGCCTTCATGATTTAATCAGGAGGAAACTCATGAAGAGAGAAGATGTTTCAAAGCCAAACAAATATCACAAAATGAAGTCCAACCCCCTATACATTTACAACAGTCTTTTGAGATATGAGCCTCCTACTTCTGAGGCCTCATCTCCAACTAATTCTGCCTGGGTCCCTGACATCAAGACTCTTGTTTTACACTGTATATCCTACCTGCTTCCACTTGGAGAGCTAGCCCATCTCTGGTAGTCTGAGCAAGCTCTTTCTTCCCACTTTAACTTCAGCTCTGTCACTTCCGTGAGTCTTTCTTATTGACCAAGTAGTTCCATGTATTTTACCATTTATCTTTTTGTTCCAATTATAACCTTGCAAGGAGGCACAAACTTTAATGTCTCCAGCCCTCAGCTGTGGAGTCTGATCTCTATTAAGTGTTTAATAAGAAGAGTAAGGTGCTTGAGTAACCAAGAGCTCAACAGAGTAATTAAGTGCTGTGTTCTGCTTTTAGACAAATCTAAGTTCACATCTAGCCCCGGTATTTACTACTAAGCTGACCTTAGTAGTAATTAGTAGTAATTTCTGTGAGATTCATTTTTCTTCTCTATAAAATAAATAACTATAATTTCTACTAAAAGGTTGTTGCTATGATTAAAAAGTGATATGTAAAGGAATGCAATAACACTTGGAAAATGGTAATAATTGATATTGTCATTATTATTAAAAATAGCTTAAATATCATAGAGTAAAATTTTAAATATCTATATTAAGAACATAATGAATAGGAAAAGGATGGGTCAGATAAAAGTAAACTACAGCAAGTGTTTCTAAAGGAAGAAAACTTTAAAATTTAAATGTGTAGTGCAAATGGAAGTCATGGAAAGGAGAAAAAAATATTGGAGGCAGAAATAATGATACCAGAAGCAAATAAATAAATAACACTGAAATATATTAAAGAAGGTAACAAAATAATGTGCTAAGAAATAATGGTGAGAGATGTTGAACACAAAGATAGGACATGGACCCCAGTGAAAGCACTTGAGTCACAAAATAAAGTGACTATTGAAGACTTTTTATGCAGTGTTATATAGACTCTTATGAAGCAGGAAGAGATTTGAAGGCAGAGAGAACAAAAAAGACTAGAGCAATCCAGGAACCCCACGTGGATATCAGAAGGCTATCTCTTACAGATACTGATGAGCAAATGGTAAACAAGTTCACTTTGGCAATTTTTTTGTGGAGTGTTATTAATGCTTGCTGAGGAAACCCTACTTATTGACTGAAGTTGAAGCAACCAGAAAAACAGCTTTACTTGAGAATGCCTAGAAATGAGTTAATGGCCAGTCCCAACGGGGAAAAGAGTAAGCACTTTTCAAGCATTTGCTGATCAAGACTTTTGCATATGTGAGCTCTTGCACATCAAAGAACAAAGAAGACTTCCTGCTGGGTTTGCTTACCCCTTTAACTAAGTCCTTGAATTTAAGGAAGGAAGAAGTTTCTGTAAGTGAAGAATTTCCAATAGTCAGAAGTTGCATTCAGACTAGTAAAGCTGTTCTTCCTTTTAGAAGATGATGCTGCTGGAGTGTTATTAGTCAAGCAAAAATACTGCCCACCTGGAGCAGTATGACCTTCACCTGGTGGTTGTAAAATTGGCAGGTATTAGAATATATGTGAAGTGCCTTAAGCTATCCTAAAAGATTAGGATCCAAAGGTCAAAAGTTCCTGAAGCAAGAGGCCAGGTCACCAAGATCAGGATGTCCAGGATGAGGTCACCAAGGTCAGGATGCCCTGCCAGCGAGACTCCTACAAGAGTGTGGAACTGGGAGAAACCCATGGGTGAAGGTGGAGCAAGAGAAAGATCAATAGGCTTCTCTGCCAAATTAAAGAAATATGGGCCATGGAATCTGGCGAACCTAAGTGTGTTTAGAAAAAAAAGCTTTTAAATCTAAGCTGGGTTAATAAGGACTTGACATATCTTAGAGCAATAAAAATGTGCTTGTCTTCAACTAAGGCACAAAGTGTCAATTTTATTGTTTGTATGGTATAGTCATAACTTAGCCCCTTAGAGTCATTTTCTCTGTCGTGCTTAAAAGTGATTATATTCTTTAGAGGTTTGATGTGAAAAGTGATGACATTAAGAATCTAGTGCCAACAGTTTCCTAGCATTGTGTTTTATGTATTTGCAGAGACCAAATAAGGCATTAAGGACCTTAAGGTTTTATCTTTAAATAAGTATAAAATGCATTTTAAACCATTTTTGGCTGAAGTTTTAACTACCTCTACCTTTCTTTTAAAATTATTTAAAGGAAAAAAAGTATTTTAATGTTAGGTCTATTTTACTTTATTTTATATTTTTATTCTGAAAGTTGTAGTACCAATACATTGGACAAAGAAAATAATTTGAAATCACTCAACAAAACAGACAAATGGAGGTTTGCAATAAAAATTATTAGATATATACCATATTTTTAAAAAATAAACTTAAATTTTAGAATGCTTTTTAATTCACAGAACATTTTAATATATAGTACTCCATTCGATGTCCACTAGACACAATATAGAATATATAACTAATCAAGTTAATTGTGAAATATTTTTTATATTAAATGGCAGTTGGATAAATGAAAGATAATAAACTATATTTTTATTTTTGGCATGTAATTTCAATTAGCTCTAATAAGATTATGTATTTCATCCTATGTGTACTGTATCAAAAATAATATAACCTAATATCATTAAAGTGTTATCACCTTTGGCCCTTCTCTCCTCTGCAAAGTAACAGGCGCCACGCAAAATATTGCAAGTTTGCATAATACAAAATGATAGAATAAATACTGAGAATGTATTCTGTCTTCTTCTCAAAATATACCACAGTAGAACTAATGGGTATATATCTCAGCTTTAGTAAGATCTAATTTTCTCCTCTAAATGAAAAAGTATTTCCCAGGATTTAGACTTTCATTTTATAAAAATAACAAAAATATGTGTCTATACACACAGTCGTTGCCTAATAATGAACTGATGTTTCATTAAACACTATTTTAAACCGTACATTGTGAATTGCATGTGACTTGCAGTATAATATATTGACTGGTGAAAGCTACATGTAATGATCAAGTTAATATTCTACCACCATGGGAAAAGTTTATATTTGTAAGAGCAAATTAATACTTGATCACAACGTCCTAAAGATGATGTTTTTATCGTGACAACCCCTTCTCCAAGTGAATTGGAAGAGTCCTAAAACCTGGGATATTATCCTAAGAAACATGTTTAAAATACTTTTCTTTAACCAGACTCTGAGGGTTTTTTGGAATAAAACTAAATATTTGATACACAGACCTCTGTTTTGTTTCAAAAGCTTTTTTGGGAGTCAGTTGTCTCCACTTATAATGCTTAATTCACTTCGGATAATGTGCCACCAAACCATTCATCATGCATGATTATGCTGTTTAGCCTAAATTGGTGAAAAGATTTAAAATCTTATCATTTGCTAAAACTTTATAAAATGTTTTTTTCAGTTTTAAAAAAAGGAGTTTAATCCAGCCTACAAAACATTCGATGTTCCTCTAAACTTAATATTGTATAATTTAAATTATTTCATCTTTCTAAATTAAATTCCCAACTCTTCTACTAAGTAAATCCTATCAACCTATAAAATACCAATGCAGAGCTCATTTTCTTTGGGAAGTCTTCTAACTACTCACTTTTATTTAAAATATGGCACACATCACCTATACTAATCGTATTTCACTAGTTTACATATGTTTCACAGGTGTTAGTCATGCATCTGCAACTACATCTTAAATTCAAGAACAAGGAAGAGAAACTTCCAAATTGCAGGGCACAATTGGTATTCAAAAAATGTTTATTTATTTAAAAAATAGTGTTTAATGTTATTTTCTCCCATAGATATTATTATCGCTAGTTAATTCTATTAGCTATTAATAAAAGTCTTTCTAAGATTAGTCAATTTTCACATTCATAACAATTTTGGTCTTATTTTTATAAAAGCTAACAATTCAGAGAAAGTATTATGAATAAATCAATAATTGGAATTTAATGTGTTTTATAAAGTCTTTTATTCTCTCCATTTTTTCTAGGGACTGAATGTGGAAGAAAAAGTTATAGCACATTCTCAATCCAATTGTTAAATTACATACTCTGCACTAAAAATGACTGGGTTTAAATTCGGACTCCACCAACTTGAGCAAGTTATTTAAACTTTCTAAAGCTTATTTTCTTTACTTATATAACTTAGAGATATCTATGAGAATGAAATAAGAATATTTTTAAAGACCCTGGCCTTTAATAAGCACTCAGTAAATATAAACTATTATTTTATTATTACGTATAACTTCTCCTTCCCCATTGCTCCAAAAGATTTAAGAAAAGTAAAATTACAACCTACTCAAATAACTAGAAGAAAATTTAATAAATACCTCATTCTTCACTCTCCTTAAGCCAGTGTGAAAACTAGATTATGGCATAGGTCATCAGACCAAAGATCAGACATATATATACCAATTTATCTCACCCTGTCCCTCTTCTCTAGTAAACTCTTTTTTTCACTCCATTCATTCTGGTTTAATTTGCTAATAAAGATAAATTACTCATATATGGATGTTCTCAGCTATTCCTCGCCTGCTTGCTAAAGAGAATTTGCCATTTGCTCTTAGTTTCTTCCCATCTTCTGCCATCTGATGAGAATCCTCTTTTACCACATTGTTTTTTCTGAACCACTGTGATGTAAATTCAGAAGCAAAGTAATGAGAATAAAAAAACAAACAAAACAGTGCTCAGTCTGGGTCAGAGAAAGGAACTCTCAGGGGATTTTAGAAGTGAGAAGCATGGGAGCAACTGCAGTGTGTGAAACTAGAACAGATAAGGGTTTAAGAGGTAATGCTGTGGACCTGTATTCTCTTGTGGCATTCTAGAAATAGAAGTAAAAAAAAATTAATTACTTGGAAATAACTTTCTTATTTCTGAGTTTTTCTTTAACTATGGTACATTCTGAGACTGGATTACATGGTTCATGGCTTTATAACTATTACCCAA
The DNA here is from genome assembly GCA_004027375.1 of Macroglossus sobrinus. Classification (NCBI taxonomy): domain Eukaryota; kingdom Metazoa; phylum Chordata; class Mammalia; order Chiroptera; family Pteropodidae; genus Macroglossus; species Macroglossus sobrinus. The sequence continues at coordinate 295,296 of PVKZ01001725.1, forward strand.
GCTAAGCATAGAAATAAAATTTATTATAACAAGTAAGAAGAAAATTCAGGGATATAAAAAGTTGTGGAAGTGTAATAGGACAATTCATGTTGCTCAAGTTGGTTAAATAGCATTAAGCTCTGAGCTCCACCAAGCAACCATCAATGAATCCATTCTACCAGTCTTAAACAACTTCATTTACTGAATTGTTTTATCCATTTGCATTTTTACTTTTTTCTACAAATATAAAAATACTTGACTCTTTTTTTCTTATTTTACATTTTAGCCCATGAGTTTCTGCTTCGTCTTCAGGATGATCTTTAAATCCATAAGCACTTTTGATAAGGTAGCATTTTTCTATAGCAATCATTATTTTGAGTTTTAAGAATGAATGGTCCCTAAGAAACATAGTATAAATGCCTTATTATCTAAAGAGAATTCTAGTTTGAACTTTTTCCCCTTTCCTTTCTGGTATTTTCCCCACAAATCGTGCAGTTCATCTTTCTCAAAAGAAATCTGATTGTTGAAGAGAAGCAGAATATGCCACTGCAAAATATGCCACTTTGGCATAAATATTATTTTGACCTGAAAAAAATGAGGAAAAACAAACAAACAAAAAAGGATACAAGAAAAGCTCTTTGTCTTTCTCTATTTGTTTAAAAACAAAACACAAATTTGTAAAGGTGTTTCCCCTTTCCTTTCCACCAGGAAGGACAAATGTTAACCACAAGAGACAACTCTAGACACTTATTGGTCCAGAGATGCCACTAGAGAAAACAATGTGACAAATTTCACTAACTAGAACTTATCTTCCATTAATGCCCTCATATATTTACCTCCTCACAATTTGTGCTCCTAGACACATAAAGTCCTTTGCTTTGTCTTATTATTCCTCTAAATATTTATTGTTCTTTTTTTAAGATGCCATATAAACCCAAGTTCTAACCATCCTTTTGAGTTTCTTATCACTGGGTGCTCCTGAGAGTATGCATAATACACATGTTAATAAACTTGTTTGTTTTTACATTTTTAATCTATTTTTTATTGTCTAATTTACAAGGCCTCAGCCAATGGACCTAAGATAGGTAGAAAAAAAAACACTTTTCCTCCCCCACATAGTCATGTTTATGCTTTAAAACCTTTGTTGGCTTCTTATAAAATAAAAGCTCATCTACACAGATGGCCCTTTCTAACTAGCCCCAGCTTGTTTCTTCAACCACTTTTTTACAATAATTTCTGTACTGGGCTACACAAAACTCTTCTCCACTACCTGAAGACACTTTACCCAGGAACTGGAGGAGGAGATGTATGTATGTATGTATGTATGTATGTATGTATGTATGTATGTGTGTATGTGTATTCTTCCCTGGGAAAATGTAAACCACTAACTAAACATTTTCTTTTTACCCAGTTTAAGTATTACCTCTCAGTTGTGGCTTTTCCTCAACTTCTCCAGATAGTATTAGTACTCCTGGAGTAATAATTTTTTATTGCCTTTTTTAACCATGGTAAAAAACAACAAAAAAAATTTTATTAGCCTCCTTTTACAAATAATAAGTTGGGAGATATAGAATATAAAGGACTTCTTTAAGACAGAACTGGCAAATTTGCCACCACTGCCCTCACAGTCAAGAAATTGCTCCTCCAGTGTGTTCCTATAAATTTAAATTTCTATTCATCCATTACAGTCCTTAGTGGGTTGTATTGAAAATATTTGTCTCAATGTGTCTCCTCTGCAGTTCTAACTGGATTCCTCTCTGAGGTTATTGGAGGCTTTTATAGTCCTAGGACTTGGTATGGTTCTTGGTATTCAATTGTTTCCTGAGTAAATGAAGCAATAAATCAATGAAAAACATTCTAATTTAAGAAGAAAAGGGAGCATGAGCTAACGTTTAATTCACATCTTTATTATTTACCAGACATTGTGCTAGATTCTACAAAGCTTATTCAGAATTATTTATCAAAACTCCCTGTTTTTATCAAACTTATTCATGTTACATAAAATATAAAATAAACTTATAACACTTTAACCAAATATAGTTAATCTTCTAAACTCTCAGGAATTAGATGCTTACTGAAGATTTATTATGTAAATTCTTGAAAATGCAGTTTATATGTATTAATAAATAAAAAAATTACTGAAAGCCAACTTAGAATCAGAGCAAAGGAGTTAATAAGCACAGCCAATTTGTTCTCTTTACATAGATGTAAACCCAGCAGTCTCTGGATTTCTTTTATTCATTTACTTGGCTGTGAGAGTCTCCTTGTTCTGTTGTATGCTGTTTTATTTTAGTTTATTTTGGTTGCAAGTAGCAGACCAGCTCAATCCAGCTTAAGTAGAAAAAAGAATTATGGCAAGAAGTCAAGTGAGTCTCACAAACACAGTCTCACAAATCAATAATAAACCAGGTAATCTGTCTGTCTGTCTGTTTTTCTCTGTGCATGTGTATCTTATCTCTGGTTCTCTGTGCTGGTTTTCATCATTCCTCTTTGTCATTTCTCTGTTTCTCTTTCCACATGGCGGGAAATGGGTCATTCATCCAGGGATAGTTTACATGTTGCACCTCTTTAGCCATGTTTAGAGACTAGGTAACTCTCAGTTTCTTGTAGAAAAAATTATATTGGCTTAGAGTGGTCAGCTATCCACTCTGGACTGATGGATAGCAATCAAAATGGCAAAAATCTTTCAAAATATATATTTTTCAAGGGGTACCTAGAGACATCTAGGAGTAAATTTCTCAGAGAAAGAGGATCAGTGTCAATTGAGCATATGCCCTAATAATTGTCCATTCTACATAGGTTTTTATCCAAATATTTTCTTAAATAGAAACTAGTTAAAATGTCTTTATGTTATGATTTTAACAGATATTCAAAATACACTATAATGAGAAAAGTCAGTTTCTCAATGTGTTTATAGTAGATTCAATCCTAAAAATTTAGACCACTATTTTTCAGTTACTATAAAATTATTAGGAATTACTGAATCTACACCTTATCCAGCTGTTATATAATTTTCTCCACTTTCCCAAATGAATTGACGTTTTCTATTCAATATAACCAGAACTAAAGAAAATCTGCGGTGGAAATGTCTTTTCTTATTACATTATAATTATGTTTGTGTCATAGCAGAATGGCTAAATGAAAGGGACATACTCAAATCACTGCAGGACCAAATTAGCAAATCGAATAGTTTTGGTATGCTTGCAGAATAACCGATTAAGCCATGTAACCTCTACGGAGGCAGACTCCAACACACCAAAACGCCAAATAGGAGGAGCTTGTAATCTAAGGATGTAACTGGATATTGATGAAAGGGTGGGGCAGAAAATGCTCACCCAAATTCTTCTCTAATGTTGCCTTTTTGAAATAATTAATCTCTAGCCTTTAAAGACAGAAATAACCATTATATTAAATAGTTTTTAATAAAAATAATTATAAAATAAAATCAGTCTCAAAAAATTGTAAAGTTTCTAGTTTTATTAAGACAAACCAGCCTTCAAAATTAGCTGACCAAAATTCTCTATAATTAGGTAATAAACTCTGTATACACTTTCATCCTTTTTTCTTCAGAAATGCTATGAAAATGACAGTAAGGGTATTAAAAAGGGAATAAATTGTTAATGACAGTGTAAAGTAAATGATGGAGGATAAGAGGGGTAGGCTAAAAAGACAATGAAAGTAGACGGGGGCTACATAAATCTACAGCCCTAGAACAGAGGAGGCCACACACTCAACAGAATGGATACTTACTGAAGAATGCTGTAATTCAGGGAGGACCTTCTTCTTGATGAAAATACGGAGAAACTCTAAGCTAAGAATCAGCAGATTAGAAAGAAAGAATGAGCTGTGGAACTGTGTCAAGGTCTAACTAGAAAAACAAACAAACAAACAAACAAACAAAACAAAAAATAAGAAAAGAAAAAGAAAGAAAAATGAAACCTTTATAAGTGTTTCAAACCAATAGAAATCAAACACTACAAGGAATGAGTTATCCTGATGATAGGAAGAATTGTGAATGTACAAGAGCTTGCGATAGTGATGCAACCCAAAGATTACCAAGAGCAGTAAGCTTGTATTTTAGGTCTAGAGATACCTAAAAACAAGATGGTGTCATCAGAGCCCAAAGCTATAGCTGTCTAGCAGAAGTTAAAATAGTGGTAGTTCTTCCCAGTAGGAGCTGAGACCACATAAGAAAGGATGTATTGGATGGAGAAGACACTGCCAATTCCTGAAATGCTGCCTTAGATGCTGCTGCTGCTTGGACACATAGACAGAGAGAAATACTCTGACTTCTTTCTTCTTTCCACTCTCCAGCCTCTTACCTGTTCCTCCCATTGACCGAACCTAGCCAATTGCCAAGAGAACTTAAGAAATAAAATTTCTAATATGTGGAATAGAGTACAAGGAGGTTGGAAAATGAATCTGAGATCATAGAGTCATATGAAATCAAAAGACAGTTGTCAGGGCAATGCTTTCTAAAGAAACTAACTCTCTGACAAGAGAGAACTAAAGGATATAGTGGGAGTTAATACCCTAGAGCAAAGCCTCAAGATCATTACTTTTTTCCAGGAGTGAAAAGGAGAGGCCTGCCTGCCTATCCTTCTCCTCTACAATGTAAAGTACATTTGCTTTTTATCCATACAGTTCCTGGCAGAAAAACAAACAACAAATAACAACAACAACAACAAAACTCTTATTATTTGTATTTATGAATCAAATCTTTTACTCACAATATCAAGTGAACAACCAAAGAACACCATTCATTTGAGGAAAACTAGAAAAAAAAAAAGAACCAAGATCAACAAACACAACAAGTGATCCCAAGAGAAAACAAATAACTCAATGAACAGAATTGTAATTAGTTTCTTCAGAGACATTCAAGAATATGTTGTCCACATGAAAACTGACACACTCTAGAAGAGACTACTATGGAAAAGGAGCAGTTAGAAGATGAGAGTTTTGGAAATTAGATACACTATTGTCAAATGTTTAAAAATTCATTAAGGTGCTAGAATATGAGTTAACATAATCTTAATCTAGAACATAGGCCAAAGCCCCCAGAGACTGGATATCTACATTAAAAAGTAAACTGAGGCACATTAAAATTTACAAGAGTTTATTTGACCATACATATATTCAAATCTGGCAGTGCAAGCCTGAAAGTGGTTAAGAGCTCTCTTCTGACAGAAGCTAGGGAAATGGCTTTTATAAAGAAGATGCAGAAGCAAAGCAGAAAAATTATTTGATTGGTTATGATTTAAGTGGTTGCCTTATTTGGAAAGCCTAATTGGCTGTTTGTGATTAGTTGTTCTTAAGTTTTATCATCTTGAATTTAAGTACACTGACACTGGCTCAGGTTATGGTTTGTTTACATAGGCTCCCAAAATATTAGAAACACCTCAGTCTAATGGCCTCCTTGTTTAATTACATATATGTAAAATAAAAATTAAGAGAAATGGAGACTTAATAAAGTGGTCCAATAACCCTAACCAAGAGAAACTCTCAAAGAGAGAGAGAGAACAGAAAAAATAAAGGGAGATAAATAAAGTAGAAAAAAAAATGGGGAGAATGCAGAGGAGATGGACAAGAAGCGAAGAAATACCCGTGTTAACTGGGTACAGGATGAAAGAACTAGATATATCCTTTAGAGCTCTCAGTCTGTAGACAAATAAAAATGTGCAGGTATAAAATAAAGACATTAAAAATATGTGATATTACCTTTATTTTATCTAAAAAAAAAAGTAATTGTGGTTTCTTTTCAAAGCAACAACAACAAAAAGAATTGAAGAAAGAAAAGTCACAGGATCCAAGAAATAGTGTACCCAATGCAAACATGCTGTAAAAAAAAATTTCTTCAGAGTAGGATCTATGTGAAGAAAAATGTATGAAGAAAACTGGTCAAAATTGGAACATTAATATAGAGGGTTCAAACCACAGTGTTTTTAAGAACAAATAAATTAGTTGTGGTATATAGTGTAGTTAAAAGGCAGGATTATTATGGTACTGAAATAAAGGCTTAAGCTTCTTCTTTCAATAAGAAAACATAAAGGAAAATGGGAAACTCATGAAAGACCAAAGACTTGTGTAAGGAATTGACCCAAATATGAAGAAAAGTACAATGTGGGATGATTTTGAGTTGCTTCTGGAGTACAAGGAAAGAGATCCACTTGATCTTCACTCTTGGAGCATCATTTGTCAAGAAGCCCAGGTTTAGTAATATAAGATCACATCATTCTACTTAATCATATGATAATTAATAATTACTATAATTATAATATTATAGTTTTACTGTTTCTAAATTTTAGAATATGAATTATAGATAAAGCATTAAATATTTAATTAATTATAACAGAATTCAAATAGTATGAATTTGGTCAATGTAAAAATAATAGTACAGCTAACAGAGCTAAGGAAGTATAGAGAAGAAAGAGGAGAAAAGAGGTAAAAAGCATTAATTTTGTTGTCTTAAAAATAGGATATAAGGAGTTAATGAATGTCAACCTTGATGAATGGAAAAGAGAGTTTACTGTCTTTATTTTATTACATGACTAATCCAAATTTAAGGGGAGTAAAAATCAACTGGAAGTAAAGAAGAATCATAAGTTAATAAATTCATCAGCTGCCACATGAAAATATTTTTAGTTGTAAATTTTGGGGTTTATAATTGTTAAATAATTATAAGATGTTAATGCAAAATAGAAGTATGAATGTACAGGTTAGTACAGGGGTTGCAAGTTTGTGGCCCATAAACCAATTCTGCTAAGTTATATATATATATATATATATATATATATATGTATATATATATATATACATATATATACATATATATGTATATATATGTATATAAATGTACATATGTGACTTTTATATATAAATGTATAAGTCATATATGTACATATATATGCAATGTTTGTAAAAATAAACTTAACCGAAACACTCAGATATGTGATTTTGTTGAAAAAAGGAGGGGAAGAATAATCTAGCAATACTGGAGTTGCATTTCTACATGGAAGCAATTGGCCAGAGCTGGCAAACAGCCTTACCTTACATGGAGCCTGTGCTAGTCCATTGGCCACACTCTCCAGTCCCCCAGCTGTGTTACTTGTGCCCTGTTCTGTTTACCTGCCTGGCTCTCTGAGGTTGGAGTTTATGATTCCTCACTGAGAGTTATGGAGTTAAAAACCAGAAGAACTACATGTGGTTTAAGGTGGATGCTTCTGGGAAAATAAGATCAAGGGTAGAAAAAGTATAGTTTGGAAGATCTTATAGCTAAGACAACTTGAACACCTGTTCTTTCATTTTTACCCTTCGGTAGAGTTTGAATCAACTCTCTTTTTTTCCTGTCTCTTTGTGTATGTGTGTCTCTGTTTCTATCTATGTCTTATCTAGCTATAAACTGGCCACAGACTGATTCAGAGGTAAAGCTCCAGAAAGAATGAAGAGATTCTATGCTAATAGAAAGGTCAAAGCAAGCAGGAAGATGACTTTCAAGACAATGAATCCATGGATGCTGTAAAAATTAATGAAACAAAAAATCACAACAAACTCTCTGTGTGTGGCAGAAGTAATATAATGTGTTTCTGATCCTCTCTGTAGTCCACAGTTAGCTCTCACAAATAACCAAGTGCTCTCTACGTTTCCCAGCCTCCCTCAAAGGTTGTTGCAATTATGTGACTAGATTCTAGCAGATGGGATGCGGGCAGATGTGATGTAAGCCTTTCTCAAGCCTGGCCCATAAAGTCCTACAAGTAATCCTTTAGAGCTCTCTTCCTTTCTCTGCTACTTGAACACTACTAGGTGTTCAAGTTGTCTTAGCTATAAGATAGAAGGAGCCTATCTGCTCCACACTGGAAGTGATGTGAGCAAGAAATAAATCTTTATTGTGTTAAAGAATTGAGATTTAGAGATTGTCTGTTCAGCAGTTATTATTAATTACCTAAACCAGTTGCTCTCAAATTTAGCATGTTTCGAAATCACCAGGGGGGCTTGCTCATAGGTGATTTAATATTAAGTCTCCTATATACTATCATTGAAGCAACGCTTACTGTAACTCCACTGAACTGAAATGAAGATGTAGTGGGTGATGCCAAATTTCCAAGATGTAACATAATGGTGCATTTATCTACACTGAGATGACTAAAGCAGTCTGGAAAGTGATGACTTCAAGTTACCTTGAAGCACAATTTCGATTGTAGCATAATTGTGATCTTCTGGGAAACCAGAGTGCAGACAGATCAGCTTCCTTTGAGGTCACCCCTGTTGAGTAAAAGCATGGGGAAGTTTGCAGGTTAAACAAAAATAGGAGAGATAACATAACCAGACACTGTAAATGATGAGTTGGTGATATCATGGGGAAGCCATATGTCAGAATCATGATAAGTGCCACAATCTCATACCTAGATGCTGTAATAATTCTGAATAGGCATTCTTCATTTCTGAATAGGAGCAATCATAGAAAGTTAACTGTCAGAAGAGGGAAAACACCCACTAGAAATAACACAATTTTATGTCACGAACATTTGCAGAAAATGACTCCATTTCTAATGACCTAAGACTGAACCCTAAGGGTTAAAAGCAGATATTAGACAAAATACAATTTTCTTTTTTTTCAGATATGAAAAATGCACATCTATGTGATAGATATTTCTATAGTACTTTTCACAATGGTAATTTTACCATATTGCCCAATTTGTCACTGTCTCTTTTCAAAAAGGCAGTTTTGCATCCTCTTCAATAACTCTATGCCTTCTTATACCCTCTACCATAAGCCACACAAATTAGTCTTTCTTTTTCATATATGAATATATAAAGCCCATTTTTCTTTTAGAGTTTGGCATAGTAATATCTAATTTATTAATTATTCCATACTATAATAATACATTGTCTATATTTTCTAAAACCTACTTTTTGCATTTTATTTTTCTCTTAATTTCTTGCTTAGACCTGATCACAGAAAGTCCTGCTTGGACATTACTGTTACTATTCTTGAGAACTTTATTACCACAAGTTAAATGAGAATGCTTTGATTACACTATCTGATTTTTCCCATTCTATTTGTAACCCAATGGGATATTCACTCTTGATGTTATGAACTCCTCACATTTAAATTTTAATTCTCATTTAGAAGCTATCTGTTGTCCTTAACTCTACAGGTCAAAAAAAAATTGAATTTTCTCTGCCTTTTTTGAGGAAATTTGAATACAGAAAATGATTAACTAAAAAAGATTTCATTTCAGTTTTGATATTCAAAAATGTTAAATATTTCAAACTATTCAGAAAAGGTAGCCTTTATTCTATTTTATTTATGTTGTTTTCACATGCAAAAAAATATCATTAACCACCTATTATCTACAAAACATCTATCTTCATAGAACTGAGAAATAAGGTAAATGCATAAATAATTATAGTCCTGATAGTAAGTGTTAAGTGTCTTAAGAAAAGTAGAACTTAAAAGCCATGTCAGAAGACAGTTTACTTGTAAGACGAATCAGTGACACCTTCATGGACATCTGAACTAGATCTTGAAGAATTGTCAAATATTAATGACAGAGAAGGCAAATGTAGATTGGAGGAGGCAGTACTACTACATGGAGCATATTCAGGAATGGAATAACTTTGAGGGATTGTTACAAAGACAATATAGAGTATCATTAGTGACAAGGCTGATAAAAGGCAAATTGGTGCCAGATGGTAAAAGTTTAAATGCAACTTTTAGGAGCTTGGAATTTACCCTGCGGTCCTTGAGGGTGCAACAGAAGAGTGAGAGAATTGCATTTTGTTTTAAGATTAATCTGATAACAGCTATATATAAAATAAATTAAGGAAAGTCTGAAACTAGTACTGCTAAGATATTGATGGGAGGGAAATTGTGTGGGTCAAGCAGAAGGAGAAATCAAAGATGATTCTCAAGTTAAGAGCCTCATTAACTAGGTAAATGATGAATATATATATATTCAGAAGAAGCAGCTTGTTTGGAGAAAGATGCTACTATACTTTAGTTAAAAATGCAGGTGGAATATACTAGGGAAATGCAGAGCAGACAAATGGGAAAATGGAGCTGGAGTTTGAGGAAGTGCTGACTGTTAGTGTTAAAGATCTGGAAAATGGTTAAAGCCACAGGGTGAATGAAATCAAATCATCAAGTGAACAAGAACGATGATAGAAATGTAGAGAGTTAATAATTATTTGAGATTAGTATTATCCAATTTATTTCATTCACATTAAATTAACGCACTGACACAGCTCCCAGAACCTCCCAATAGAACAGTCAACAAAGTCAAATGTTATAGAAAGAAGTAGATCTCGGGATTTCTGTTTGAATTTTTGATTAAAGTCATGGTTGAAAGAATCTACCTAAGTAGTCTTTTTGTTTCCTCAGTTTAAGTGTAGATTTGGCAATTATCTAGGTCATCTGACAGAGTCAGAAATCAAATTGGGTAACTTCTAGCTCGTCAAATCCACCTGGAGACTGAATCATTCATTTGAATTTTCTAGAATTTACCATATTGTTTTGTAGCTTTGTGGCTAAACTCTAAGCTCCTTAAAGGTAGGGCTTTGGTCTTACAAGTGCTTGGCCTTGTAAGACCAAAAGGCTTAATCCTTGTTTGTTAAATATAGTAGTTGAATGAAAATTGTGTATAGATCTTCAACCAAGACTAATTACTAATAAAAAAGAAAAGAGAGAGCGAGAGAACCAAAGATTCAGCATAATGTGTGTTCCGGGGCCTGTAGAATGCTGGAGAATGAAGAGCTGGTGATAATAAAGATGATTTAGATGCCCTTGGATTTCGCAGTGAGTCAGTCTTTCCTTTTCTACCAGAAAGCCATGTTTCATGTATTAACTATTATTCTTAATTTACAGATAAATTTATGGTAGTAGACAACTTACATCACTGCTAGAAGATCATAATGTGTCAGCAGATCAAAACCTGAAGGAACTAGCTTACCTTTAAGAGCTATGTCTGTAACCTAATGGAGTTTCCAAACTTCCCTAAAACTGCTGCTCAGAAGATGAGTTGTTACCGTTTTCCCTGAGGTTACTCTTACTCGAGCAACTCAGGGGACATACACTTTTAAGTGAAGAACTACAAATACTGCTATTATCTTTTTGAAAACCATATGGGGCTTTTTTTATTTACAACAAAGTGAGAATTCTTGATGGAAAGATAAAACATATCTCACTCCCACCTTACCTAGAAGTAAACATTTACTATATAATCAATGACTATGGGACAAAAATATTTGCTTGTGTTTTATTCAGCACCTTTAAACTGATTAAGTGGATCATTTCTTCCCCTTGTAAGAGGTTTATTAGATATTGGTGTAAAAGGTTCATTTCTTGAATAAGAACCAGGAATAAACTGAAGCTGTTAACGTATAGCTTCTTTTTTGGTCTCACTGCAGTCTTAAAACAGGGTATGGAAGAGTTAACGGGAGGCCCAGACAGTGCCCTGCTGATCAGTAATGAGTGAGAGCTGCAGCTGAATGTCAATAGCTCCTTGTGAACTTGGGTAACCCAGCTGAGCCCTCTGCTTGCCAGAGCTGGAGGAGGTAATCAGCTTGACCCATGTGACCTTCCTGAGGCTGTGCTCTGTCCTGCATCAAGAAGCTTCTTTGCATATGACTCCTACATGCTGCTCAGTTGAACCTCTTTTAGGAGAACTAAATCTGAGTCAGCCTGAAGAGGAAACGATATAAATTAGTCAATGCTGGTTACAGGTTGCACAATATAGTAGGTGCTTTAAAAAAGAAAATTAATGGGAACACATCCTGGAAACCTCAAAAAGATTTCCAGGAACAGCTATGACATCTGCCCTTCTAACGTTATTAAAATAAATTGAAGGTTATATAACAGTTCTGTCAGCACTTCACATTTCTTTGTGGAGTTGTGTTTCATCAAATGCTTTCACCTTTCTGAATTTGGTAAATTGATTTACTTTTGTTTTATTGTTTACCCATCACTACCTGTATTGTATAGTCCCAAGAATGCCATACACATAAAGTTTACATTATAGATTGAGTATATTTCATAAGATTTTTATTGAATTTTAAACGGCATTTTATTCTTATTCTGTTCAATAAAAGAAACTTGAACAATAACAAACTCCTTCCTGTCTATCTGTGTCTAAATATACTGTTTTTAAAAGAACGTTATTCATAAGCTGAGAGAGTTAATGCTAATTGTGCTGTTAAACTGCATAACTCACATAACCATGTAGATTACAGCACAACAGTACTTCTTATAAAGAGAGTGATTTGAATAATAAAGATTAACCTATCATAGACTGTGCAAATCCATAAATAACTGCCATAACAAATAAGAGTTTATAGTTCCAAGAAAATGAGTCTTAAATTTAACAAAAAGATTCAATTGACTTATATCTATAGTGGTGTTCAAATACTCTAATTCAAAGGTAGATTATTCTGTTGAGAAACTAGAGGCTTCATTATTATCCTAGAGCAAACTTACCACCAGGTGTATTTATTATGAATGCTCAGCCTTTAGTACTAAAGAATATTTGATCACAACTAATTAATTTTTCTGGAAAAAAATTATGTACTGTAATTATCCTTAGTCTTTATAATAATTTTAAAATTCTTATTAAATAATTGCTCTAGAATAGGTGAATTTGTTACTAAATGCTCATTCCATGGCAGGTTAAAGGGACAAAGAGGATGTAGCTTTAGGGCAAGCAAAGGAAACAACCAAAGTTGGAAATCCCAATCTGTGGTCAAATGTATAAAATATTGTGTAGCCTTCTTTAGACAAGCACATATGGTTAGGTTATGGCAGTCAGGGGTGGGAAAAAAAAGCCTGCTTACAAATCTATATTAAGCTTGACATTATATTCTCAAATTGGTCTTAAGAGAAACACCACAACTACGAACCCTAAAATGAGCTGAAGCAACAGATGGTAAAGATGACTTGAAAGAGATCACACCTATTTATTTGACCACAACTGTCAAACACACAAAGACTGCAAACAACTGTATTTTACCTAGACTTGCCTGTTTCTAGCTCAAGCATCTTGTAACTGATAGCTTGAACATCTCTGAACAAAAATATCTTAAGAATACAAGTTTCGAAGGAGGCTGGTTTTTCAAAACACATGCCATGTGCCCAAGTAAATCATGTATCGGGATTGGGCTCTGACAACCATGTTAAAGTAACAAAATGTATTTCCCTTGCTGATTTTTAAAAGCCTGATAAGATTGGATCGCACTAGTTATTTTAGCAAAGTCTAAATTTGTACATAGAGTTTGCCTCTAGAAAAATGTCATATGTTTCTTTTGCCCCTAGAACACTCCTTTTTACAAAGATTTGTAGAATTAATTTCTGTGAAAGTAAATATAAAGAGCAAATCCTCTTTAATCAGATCGCATTATAACAGCACAGAACTTCACTGCTTTATTTGGAGTGTCTCTTTTTTTGCTTCTCTGTCCCGCACCACCCACACCTCTCTGAAAAGAGTAGAGCTTTGTCAAAAGATTTCTGGTAAATCAAAAGTACTTTGTGGATAGTAATAGTGTGCACTGCACCAGAATGAGATCTAGTTATGCAGCATCCTCCCAAATGAGTTCCTGCTGACTCCAATCAATCAAATACCTAATACCTAAAATAAATGAGGAGGCTTCAGGGATTGCTCTAGTAACTAGATTAAATATACAAATATTCTTAAATTTTGCATAGCTACATATTTCTACGGTCAAAATATAATATGCACAGATTGGCTGATGAAATATACTTTGGGGCTATTCTTATTGAGGTTATGCAATGACCGGTGTGCTGCTATCCCCTAAGTACTATGAAGACTAATAACTCTACCATCCCACAGACATTTTTAAGGGCCTTATTTTTTGGAGAACAGGCTCTGTGATATGTAAGGGGGAAGGAAGGCCATTAAAATATGGTGCCCAGTCAACTATAATTGAAAAAATTTTTTTTTAAAAAAGATAGGGTACCCAATCTAAAGGTCACTCCAGCAAGACAAAAAGACATGAAACTATTATATGTGATAAAATTGTATAAAAACCATAATAGAACTATGACCCAAGTTCTACAAGTATCTAAGATGGAAGAAATCATCAGTTTTATTTGAATCACTCTGCAAAGTCTTCCCAGCAGAGATGACTTAAGGCGGTTGGCTTTGGTGTTAAGTGAGATACTGGAGAAACTGCATGCCATTTGAGGACTCATACACTAGTGCATAGCATGCCCTGAAGGTGCTCAACTCAGCATTAGTAAAGGGGGAAAACAAAAAAGACTAGAAGTTTGGGCTACCAATTTTTAAAATGTGTTTATTATGAAAGATTTTAAACAGTCACAAAAGGAGAGAGAATAATAAAATGATCTCTCAAATGCCCGTCATCTACATTTAAAGATTATCAAAATGTTGGCATATTTCATCTATCTGCTTTTTTTTTCTTTTCTAAGTGTTTTTTTTTCCTTTAGTTTTTATGTTTTTAAACTTTATTTAAATTGTATATTTTTTTTCCTGTAAATTGGATTTTTATTTTATTCAGGGTTATGTTGTGAGATTCATTCACTGCATTAGTTTCCTAGGGCTGCCATAACAAATTACTAGAAAACTGGTGGCTTAAAACAACAGAAGTGTTTTCTCTCACAGTTCTGAGGGATAGAAGTCTGAAGTCAAGATGTCCACAGGGCTTTATTCTATGGGAGAATCTGTTCCTTGACTCGTCTAGCTTCTGATAGCTTCAGACATTTCTTGTTTTGTGGTTACATAACCCCAATCCCTGCTTCCGTCTTCACATGACCTTCTGCTCTGTTTGTGTCTTCACCTTGTATAAGGACACTTGCCATTTGATTTAGTGCCCACCACTGTAATCCAGGATGATCTCCTCTCAAGAATCTTATTTACGCGAAGACCTCAGATAATATGTGCTGGAGGCAAGTTTTCTACTCATGCATTTCACGCATACACCTGACCATTAGATTCCATGGCCTCTAAGCTTAGATAGCTGGGAGTTCTGGTTATTTAAATAATGAGTATTTAGCATGGCATTGGTTGTAATGATTAGCCCATGTAGGTGAAACTAGTTCTATTGGGAGGCTACAGTATGAGGGAATAGTGCACTGACTGGGGAGGCAGGAAATGTGGGTTCTGGAGTCAATCTGAGTTGACCCCTAAACTCCAAACAATGTGTCCTTTGGTTCCTGTTCCTTTTCCAAGCCACTTTACCACTTTAACCAGCAGGGAGGGAAGTGAAAAGAAAGAACCACCAACCACTGCATTTGGGCTGGGAACGAGCTGTAGGATTTTCTATACACTTACTTTTTTTTTTTGATTACTAAAGTAAATAATCTTACAAAATTTTCTTTCTGAATTTTCCAAAAAGTATATCCCAGACATGTATCAGTTCGCCTCTTTTGACATCAGTACTCAGTTTTCACAAAACCCCAGTGGCTCTAGGATAGACACTGACAAGCTTGTCCTAACAAAAAGTCAGTACTCTCAAAGAGCTTGTAATATATGAGATCAACATTGCAGGTGTCAAAAAGACCATGAACCATAAACTGGAACTTTAGAACTGAAATCCTCAGTTTATAAATGTACTAAAATGACAAGCCTTTGAGATTTCTGGAATGTTGAAAGGGGCCATACTTACCTTTATATATCCAAATAGACTAATTCCTGAGTATGTTAATATCAAAGACAAATTTTTCTCAACCAGGTTAAAACACTTCCTGTGATGACTAGAAAATTGCTTTAAAAATATTTATTTCAACAATGCTCTGGGTGAGTTATTCTTGAACAAGCCCATGTATTCTCAGTACCTAAGGAAAGAAAGCACTAGAGAAGAAAGAACTCATCACTCTGGCAGAGTTGCTGCACCTTACATTTATACCTTTCTTACTTTATTGTTTTTGTTATTGTTATTCACAATGATTGATGAAACGTAAAGGGCAAATATTATCATCCACATTTAACAGGTAAGTAAACTGAAGTCCAGAAGAAATGACGGCCATAGTCAAAGTCTCAAAGCTGGTTGTTAGTGGAGGAAAGATTTGAGGTCAAGACTCTGGATATCAAACACAGCACAGGTGGTTTTATGTTTCTACCATATCCTTGATTTTTATTTTTTATTCTTAGTGTTATTTTGGCTCCATTTGCCCTGTGTCTCCTACATAGAAGAAGATGGAAACCACTGAGGGCTTCCTGTCTTTGTGGGTGAGCCAAGTATATAAACTTCAAGCAATCTGAAGCATCCTCAAGAGCTGACAACCTCCTCTTCATGTTATTTTATAGAATCTTCAGGCTCTATTATTATTTTTAAAGTTTTTAAGTAGAATCATACTTTCCTCACAGAATAAACCTCTGCTAGTAACCAGTGATCCAAAAAGGTTTGAACTATTTTTAATGCAATTGGGATATATATATAGATATATAGATGTAGATATAGATATATAGATATTCATTTTTAAGAATTTTTGTTCAATTTGTTCATAGCATCTATGTGTCTCATATGACTATATAATCAGATGTTAATACTGCATTAAATTTTAACAACACTAGATTGTAGTAAGAAAATCTTTATATCAGGTTATAATATTAAAATAAAATTCATAGAGCAACAATTAGTTCTGGTTCAATTATTTTATGGCATATTGCATTATTAATACGCCAGCTACGAGTTCTGCATTTAGCTTTCCATTATTGTTCCTTGTAAGACATCCATTCTGTTCAGCTTGTGGTCTTATTTCCAGTGCTGCCTGAGTTTCTACTTTTTTTCCCTTAAACTATTTTATTATAAAAAGTTTTTCTAATTTTTGAAAATGGAATTGTTTCATACAAGTGCACTTATAAAAGACTGTATAATAGTCAGGTGCTGTAATTTCTAAAACCTTAAAGAAATTGAAGCGAGATATGAATAAAAATTATTTCAGTTTTTTTTTTTTTTACCTAAAAGCCCCAGAAATTAAATCGCAGAATCGATTATTCCCACTTAATAGCCAAGTCTGCCTATGGGGGCTATATTTGGTTCCAAAATCTCAACTGAATAAGCTTTTGGTTGAAATCATGCTGTCTTTTCACAGAGTGATTTGTTAGGCTACTCCACTGGGTTAATTTCTAGCTTTATTTCCTGCAAGTAGAATTAGAGGGACAATGTTCAACCGGCTTTATTTTCTTTTAAATTGGCTTTCAGCACTTCGAATGTTCTTGAAAATGAGAAAAATTCAGACACCTAGATCAGGATTGTGCAAATTTACAAGGCTGAGTGTTGCTCTCTTTTGTTACAGTTTCTGTTAATGGGGAGATGTCATTGATACTGCAAATATTCTCTAGGGCAGAGGAAGAATAGATACTATAATATTTACTGGAGTTGTTGCATTTCAAAACAAAGGAAATGGATTTTTAGAATAGTGGAATTATACTGTACACAAAATGGATAATATAGACAATGCACAGGGGTCACCAGTGAGGTTCAGGCAGTAGCAAGAATGCCTTATAAAAGATGATATTTGGGAGGGATGCCGAGAACCTTTCAGTGACTGTGTCTTATCTCTTTTTTTCTTTACCACAGCACTAAAATGGTGGCCTTGCATAAAATAGGTGTTCAGTAAAAGTTACTGCATGAATGAATACATAGCCCCAGATTTGTCCTGAAAAAAAAAAAAATGCACATCCATTTGACGCAGTACCTCCTGGAAGCTTTTCATTTCAAACCTTGTCCCTTTAGCCCTCTAGAAGAAGCCAGAGAGATTTTTCTAAACTGGAAATCTGATCCTGTCATTCTTCTAGCTGCTTACCTTCATTGTTTCCATTTGCTCACAGTAATCAACCAAAATGCATGACATAGAAAGCTTTTGCCCTTGCCTCTGACTCCAGATTTATCTCTTACTCTTCTCCTCTATTTCCTTCCCCTCCAAATAAATTAGACGTGTTCTTTTTCTATGCTTTTATGTATGCTGTTCCCAGCTTTCACACTCTTCCAGTACCTGTGTAATTACTACTTGTCTTTTTGTATCAATTCAAAGCTCACCTTCTCTGAGAAGCTCTCCCTGAAACCCTGTTTCCTGTGGCCTGGTTGTCTCTGAGTCTTGCTAGAACTCTCAGTGCCTTCTGGTAAGTGGAGTTTCCTGTTCTCTGTCTCCTGACACTTCTCTCTGCAGACCATGGGTCTTTTTCACCTTTAAATCTAAGGCACTCAGCATCACTGTGCTAGGTACACAGAAGTTACTGAAATACGTTAGAGTGAAAAAAGTTGGGGGAGAGGGAAAAAATAGAATAGTGAGAAGAGAGAAGGAAGAGAAAAAATGCTATTATTGGTTCAGGCCATTTTTCTAGGCTCTGTAAGCCAGCAATAAGCTCCAAGATAAAACAATGCTCAACATTCAAAAATAAATAAGTAAATCTACTAAACATAGAATATATCTTTTAAAGAATTAGAATTTATATTCTGTAACTTGTTCATAAGGCTTAATAGCAATAATTTTGATACAATTCATCCTGAGTGATTATATGATTCAAAAAACAAAAACAATAATTTTCTTATTAAAGGTTGCACTTTGAAATCAAAGAAAGCAGAATTATTTCTAAGTTTATTTGAGTCCAACATTGAGATGAAAACCCAATTGTGAAATAACAAAGTTCTCACTCTATAACATTGTTTAAATACTAAGTAAAAAGTTAATTATTTTGCAATTTCTTATGTGTTTTGGGGTCATGAGATCAGTCTATTTAACTTCCTCTTTACCACAGGCTGGAGGTTCTTAACTATTTATGGATTTCACTGATTAGCAAGCTCAGTTAAACTGAACTGCTTCAAGTAGCATACGATTTTAATAGAAATGGGGCTTTCTTTAAACATGGTTGCATTTAAGAGAATTTAAGATATGTTTGAATATCTTTTTTTTTGTAATATATAAATATGATATCATTTTGAGAAAAATGCAAATAACTAATCATGCTAATTATAAAATCTAACATTGCAATATAAATTCTTAAGGGGAGAAAAAAGAGATCATTTCTGGGATGAGGAAAGAAGACAAAACACAGGAAACCAAAGACTTTCAATAGATGATTCTCTTTGCTTTTCACATGCACTCCCACCCCTTTTCAAACTGCTCAGATTATCAGGGACCTCAGCTAAATTAACAGACAGACACTGTACAGAGCAAGAGGATTTATGTTCAATTGCTCTAAATGTGCAAGTAAAAATAACGCTTGCATTGATAGTTCATATATGACAGTCTTGCTTTACTCGTAGTAATACCCTTCACCCCTTTGCAACCTTTCCACTTACAAACATCGAGCCTCTCAGTTGAGAAATCGGCCGTCTCTCAGATCAAGAAACCCTGTCCAATGCCATCTAGTCCAAGGCCATCCAGTACAGAACACTGAGTCTGAGAGAAAATCGAGAACCCAGGCTCAGTTGTTCAGACCACTAGATCACACTGCACCATCCAAACAAAAACAAACATGATGGTTGTTCCAGGGTAGCCTCTGTTTGTTTACGAATGTGTTTGCAGCCTTTTTGTAGGTCCTGTTGTCCTACTTTCTTTTTCCTGTTTGCAACTTGTAAGCATTTCTCTGTTACTTTCCCCTTACCTAACCTATATCTATGATCACATTTATTCTTTTGTTTGAAATGGATTCTAGGAGCAACTGAAGAATAAAATAGAATAAAATGACAGGTTCTAGGTTGCCTGGAAGCACGTGCATGCATAGCTGGATAAGGAAGTACATCAGCACCAAAGAATATTTTACAAAACAATAAAAGGTGCTTTGAGCACAAAATGTCTCCTGACTCTCCCCACACATTCTGAGTCAAAGAATCTAAAGGCAGTGCAGAAATGATGGAAATTGAGACCAGTAATCGAAGATGCTCTTTTCAACATGAATGCAATGGTGAATTTGCCCAAACTTATAATGCTGTAAATGAAACCTTATATTTCAAAGCATTTGTTTAAATACACAGAGCATGTCAGGGATCGTGTAAAATATGTCCACAGTCAATTTGTAGCTTTAAAAAACATAGTCAATTAGAAAAAACTAAAAAGTCTAGAAATCAAGTAGAAACTTTTTTTTTTTTTTACATATCATGATGGCTAGCACTTGAAGGGAAGCAGGCTTGTTTCGGAAGAGGTCAAGACGGTACACAAGAGAGTCAGCTACTGAACTTCAAAAATGAACCCTAAGCATCAAGAAAGATTTTAAGGTTAGAGACACTGAGTTTATTTATATCTAATATCATTTAACTTTATTCCTTGGTAAAAGAATTACAGGTTTTTTCTAACACTATAATTAAAAGCCAGGGTTAGGTCAATATCTGGTTCACAAATGTAATGAATATATACTATTTCTATCAGAAATCAAAAACGTACTCTTATAAAGGAAAGACTGTTTTATTCGAGTCTATAAATTTTATAGCACTTTTCTCTCTGTCTCTTGGTTTCTACGGTCTATTTCTCTTGGTTTCAAATTCTGTGCCTCTAAACTTGAACTCAGTAGTGAGTGAGAAGGGCAGTTAAGCATCTGAACATCCACCTGATTACCATGCAAAAATGACCCTACATCCAAAACATCTAGCCCCCTAGGTCCTTGCCCTGTGTGTCTGAGATTTGTGGCTAGCAGTTTCATCCTGGGCTGAGTTGCCTCAGACAGCTACAGTGACCTCTTGTGAGTAATCTGGCCATGAGCCCTGCCTGACTCATGGGTGGGGCTGGAGCATTGCAGTTATGCCCATTGCCTAATTTTTCTGACTCCAGTAGAACCTAAAAAGAGCTGGAATGGGATGACTCTTACCGCAAAAATGGGTGTGGAAGGAAGGAGAGGGAAGATGGCCAAATAGCCCGAGGGTGATGAAGATTCCTGGCCTGCATGTCTTCCTGGGACAGTCAAGATACTTCAGCTCTTAGAGATAGCTAATAAGAAAATAGGATATCTGGACCTTGGAACTAATAACCAGCCTTTCCGTTTGTCTAAGAAAAAAAATAATTTAATTAGGAGCTAAATCAGCCCAGCTAGAAGAAAGGAGTTCTGAGGAGCTCTAGAAATAGAAAAAAATAAAATCCCACTGTTTGTCTGTAAGTGATTTTGAGAAGCCAGGGCTTTCTGTGATACAATCTGGCTTTTATAAAATTTCCAACCTATACCTCACTATAGTGGGTCACTCTCTCAAGGGGTTTGGAAGAGAGAGAAAGCACTCTGCTGGCTTACTAACTCACATAAGGGTTTTTTTCCCCACTGATTGTCTCCTAGAATATTTTCTACATATGACCCTTAGATCATTATACCTTCTCTTAGAGAGAGATCCAGCAACTGCACATAAAAGAAATCACATGAAACTTTGTAAATATGGACTATCATAGAATATTATTTTGTATCTGCAGTGCTTGGAAGCCAAGCAACTAACACAATAGGTAACTACACGATCCTGAGAGGAAGTTTCTTCAACCAAATCTTCCTGGTCATGGCCTTCAAGAATGGATATACCTGTAAGAGCTGGTTAGTAAAGCTCCGAGTTTTCAGTAGGCATGAAGAAAAATAGAGCAGCAGCACTCTCCTCAGGGTCTCTTCCTGGCAGCTTCCAATAGTCCTTGATTCATTTCTCTGATGCAGATAGCCAGCCCAATTCTTTGATTTCTCAAATTGCCTGAAGAAAGCTAGTGCTACACAAAATAAAAGCAGAAGAAAATTCACTCATTCATCCTCTTGAATTATCCAAAGCCTGTAAAAAGAGGCTGCCCTTACAAGTTAGCAACTTTCTTTTTATTTTCCCCTGATCTTCTACTACTTTGAGGTGGTGAGGGGCAGGGAAGAGGGGAAGGGTAGGGAGGCCTAAATCTCAGCTCCATATAAAGATTAAATTGGAGGATCTAGTACTTTTTTCATTTCCTTCATAAACTCTAAGGGCATGAAGAACTCTTAGAGATTGATTAATTGCTTGGCTGATTCACTTATTCATCCATTTAGCAGGCATTAGTTTAGGGCCTGCTTTGCAATGGGTACCATGCAAAAGCAAAGAAGGCAAGGACAAAAGGATATGAGTTTTTGCCCTGGAGAAGCTCATGATCCAGTGACAGAGAAAAACATGGAAACAAATGTTTTGGGTATGAATCATGACTCAAAAACTGAGGTGTATGTGCAATAAATGTATTTTGTCTTTATTTTCTTTAAATGAGATAAAATGCTACTCTAAACACTCATCCTGAAAAACATCTGGGAAGTTCAATCTCAGTTATTATTGAGCGTATCTTCCTGTTTTGTCCTTGTGTCATGAAAAGATCCAGAACATATGAGGAGACCCCCTGCAATCTTGGATCCACATAAGCTATTATTGAATAGCTGTGTTCTACACCTGGCTAGTTACTCGAGGTCTAGAAGCCCTATTATGTCTATGACACACACGAGCCACTGGATCTTTGATAACCTGAAAGCCTGATGCCTAAAACTAGCCTTCTAGACACATGGCTAGCCCCTCCCACCCACTCCTACTGTGGTCCTGCTACCTTGCAGGATTCCACCAAGGAGTAAGGTCTGCCTACATCCAGCTGCTCATAGGACCTACCCAACTGCACTCCCATTCTCACCCAGGAAGATAACTTTTCTCTCCTCATCTGTATTTCTTTCATCCCTAACCCAGCAGATCTGCTCTAGGAGAAACAAATACAAATTCAGGAAACAAATACAAATTGATATCTTAGTGGTTATTCTCTCTCTCAACCCAAGAACAAGTGTCTCGTCAACCGTCATGCCCAGGTGACTCACAGGCCTCACCTTAGTCCTGGCCCAGTGTCAGAATGTAGGCTTGAGTAAGTGCTGAGGGAAGGAAGACACCACCTATGGGAAATTCAGGACTCAAAGAAGTTGAGTTGCCTCTGCATCATGATGGGTGGGGAGATGTTTTTAAGGTGAATAGGGCATGGGGGATGGGCACCTGGGGTTAAAAGAGCAGAATATGGGAAACAGACAGGGATGAAAGAGGCTGTGTCTTCTAGGGAATGTGAAAATTCTGTGGTTAATGTGTGTATTGTGTATGTGATGACAAGAGATGAGGCAACAAAAGAGGCTGAAACTAAATTCTGAAGAGACTCAATGAATTTGAGGGGTTTCCAAGGTGAGTTCCTAAGTTAAACAAATAAAGCTGTTGCCTACACTACAGTGTTAAGGGGAATTTGTAGACTTGGAGTCTGTTGGGTGTTGCTTAAAATCTCAGCTCCATCGTTTTCTTGCCATAGGATTCCGAGCTCTTTATTTAACCTCTTTGTCCCTCAGTTTCTATTATCCGTAAAATGTGCATAGAAAATAGTAGCACCTACTTCAGAGGTGCTACTGAATTGAATAAGACAGTATATGTAAAATATCTATACAATCCTGGGCACATAATGAGCATTAAGTGTTAACCAGTAATATTATACTTTTAAAATTATTTTCATGTCATTATACTCACAATAACCTGCAGAGTAGGCCCAGCACATACTGTCTTACCATTCAGCAGCGTGTAGAAGCATCCAGGGATCAAATTTAAAATGCTCTTTTGACTAAACATACTGGCAGGCATAATATTTGATGTGACATTGTGGATGACAATGGCCCCAAAAGTCAAAAGAGATAAACAGGACTAGCCTTTGGGGCAGGGCTTTGATAATTTCGACCCATGTAAGCACCCAGACCTACCCAAGTCATTTTGTTTTGAGAGTCCTCAAGAAAACATAATAATAATGAAAATAAGCAATTGAAAGAGAGAAAGCCATGCAGTTTCCAAGGTCTGCTGTAACAAGGCAGTGCAAACCAGGTGGTTTAAAAAAAATGTATTCTCTCACAGTTCTGGAGGCTAGAAGTCCAAAATCAAGGCGTCAAGTGAGCTATGCTTCCTATGAAACTCTGGGTAGAAGCCTTCCTTACCTCTTCCTAGCTTCTGAAGAGGGCCTTCAATCTTTGGGGTTTCTGGGATTGCCTCTGTGGTCACATGGTATTTCCTCTTTGTGTCTGTCTCAGTGTCTCTTTTCTTCTTCTTATAAGGACCCCAGTCATATTGGATTAAGGAGTCACCTACCTCGGTATGACCTTACCTTAACTTACATCTCAATTATGTCTGCAAAGATGCAATTTCCAAATAAGTTCACCTTCACAGCTACCCAGGGTTAGGACTTTAACATGTCTTTTGAGGGAACACAATTTACCCTACAGGTGGTTTTGTGAAAAAAATACTGGGCTTGGAGTTGTGGTTGTGGTAAAGTTACCTCTGGGGATCAGATGTATTATTTGCAAAATCAAGAGTGGTTTTAAATGTTCTTTCTTGATTCTAAAAATGAAACACATAGAGAGGCAAAATACTGAAGTAACTAATTGAAACTGTGTGTTAAAATCAAAACTGCAGTTTGAAGAACTAGAGATTGCATAACTAATAACCTAAGCCCTCACTAACCCTGGTTTTATTAGGATGCAGTGCTTATGAAAGAATGCACTGTTTGAACAATTTCTTCAGTCGGGCAGAGGATAGATTTTCTTGTGTAACTGGCATTTCCCATACCTCCCTTAAAATGTGCTTTGATAAATATATTTAAAAGAAACAACATGAAGTAGAAAAAAATTGAAAGTTTAGTTTACATTTTAAATCGAATCTTTCTATACAATGGTTAGAGTTTGGGTACTAAAACAAAACTGTTATTAAAAATTCCCCATTTGGTTAATTGTAAAATAAAGATTACCTCTGAAGACCTTCAATTCACCATCTTCAATTCACCTGTATCTCTCATTTCTGATTGCAGTAATATATGTTTCTGTGTTTTTTTCTGTAATATAACTGATGCATAGGTCATGCTTATAGTTTGATTTTGCCTTCAGAATATGTGACATTTTGGCAATCTTGCCAGTTGATATCCAGTCAAACATTCCAATGTCATATTCTCTCATCTTTACATGTTTTATAATTTGATTTTCTATGTGAATAAAGGCTACCTGCTAGAATTCCCTTTGGGGGTGGCCCAAGGCTACCCAGTTAACACTTACTCTGTATCCCTGGTAAGATGCAAAAGTTTGATAGGATCCTTAAAGGAGTTAAAATGGGAAGATGATTCTCTTAGGGGGATATCCTTGGAGGCTAAAAATAAAGCATATTTGGAGGAAAATGATTTATTTCATTAATGATCTAGTCTCAGATGAGCCTGAAAAAGAAAGACATGCTTGGGCCCAAATGATGGAAGCGCTTGGCCTAAAAGGCTGAGAATTTTGGCATTTATAGAATTCTGTAGGCAGCAAAAAGCCATTGAAGGTCATGGGGAAGTTGGTAAACATATGCATATGTTTTAGGAAGCTGTGTGTTTAACAACTCTGAAAGCAGGCTGGTGAGGGAGAATCTGCATTTACAGAGACCAAGCATGAAACCATCACAAATATCAGAGCAAAGGGTAATGATAACCTGCACCAAGGTAGTGATTTTGGGAGAGAAATGAAAGGTACAGATATAAGAGACAGTGCGAACCCAGAACCCACTGGTCATTGGCATGAATTTGAGGTTTCTAGTCCTAGCAAATGGAGGAATGATGTGACCCCACACATGTGTGAGAAGGATTGTATTCTATTTTTGATGTGTTGAGTTTGAGGTGGCTTCAGGACAACCCAGTGAGGATGTTCCCCAGGAAGCATGAGGTCACTATCACTGCTCTGGCATAAAGAAGGTTCCCAAGGGCACAGACTGCAGCTCTATGTCCTCTGCTGAAATTCAGATGCACTGCACTGTGTTTACTGAGCACATCCCGGTTACTCAGTAAATCCCGATAAAGAGCTTTACATAGCACCCTCCATTTGTTACTCAACAAAGTTATTAGCAGCCCTATCTGTCTATTCAATCATAAATGAGAGAAATGTGTAGTTCTAACATTTTTAATGTAGTGACTTTTAAACAGGACATTCTTCTAAAACCAGGTTTTTACCGAGGAGTGAAAAGTGATGCAGTAATAGCCTGAAGTCACATGTTCCGTGGATCTAAGAAATAGGAGTAGACTTCCAGAGCCTGAACTCCCAGATGCCTACTTTCATCAGGCTACTTATTTTTTTCTTGGCTAGTTGATGTATTAACATTATACATTATAGAAGTTTCAAGGAACATGTCTGGGAAGAATGACCACAAGAAGTATTTTTTAACCCACGAAGTGGAGGTGGCAGGGGAAAAGGGTGAGTTAGATGCTGAAAGTAATCATGTGTTTTAAATATGCCCTTGGTTGGTATGCTCATAAAAATAATTTACAGGGGGAAAGTTGACATGGAGCCACTTTGTGTCCTTACAAGCGGAGCCTCCTGACTTAAGTTGAGAGAGGCAAAAATATGAATAGGGCAGAGGTAAAGAAACAACATGACATGTGGATTTGCACTCTCTAAACCAGTTATTTTGTACCATTTGAGAAAGCAAGCTGATTTGGTTTTTCATAGACTCAGGCAGGCTGGAATCAGGAAAGGCATTCTGCACCAGAAGCCGGACTCCTGGGTTCAGGTTTTGATTGTACCTCTAAAGAGAAGCTCTGCTACTAACTTTGAGAAAATCACTTGACTCACTGCTTGGGGTCGGTATAGGCTATAATTTTCTCTCATCACCTTTCCTGAAGCCTTCTTTAAGCAATAACACGTGAAATATATAAAATACCTATATATTTGGGGGTACTGCGTATTTCTTCCTGAGAGAAGTTCCTCTTTTGTGGTTTATAATGAAAAAAACAAGTGTAGAGCCTGGCTCACTTGTGTCAAGATGATATGAGTACACTGAAGGTCACTCTCAGCATACTTTACCTTACCTCTCAGGCACTGCTGATAAGAAAAAGACAAAAGGACAAAGACAAAATTAACTTTTAATTTTCCATCCCAGCTACAACTGACAGAAACAGAGAGATGGGTAGAATCTCTTCTAATGTATGATAGAGAATTATATATTAAATATCTTATCTGATTTAACTTATCAGAGATAACCAAGCATGCAACTATTTAAATCTATAATTATAGGTAAACTCTCTAGCTCTGAGCACTAATAAATTTTAGTGACACATTTTCATATTTAGTATCAGCTTAAAAATCGTTCAGCCCTAAATTAGGTGAATAAACAAACAAATCAGACACATTAATTTTTTCTTAGATTAGTTTTGTTTCCAAACAATCAATAAAGTTACTTACATGCTGATATAAGGCATTACTTAACATAATAAGTAACAATTTTATCCTTCAAGGTATTAATCATCAACCCTTCTTCAGAGATATATTTTTGCAGTTCTGTGCATGACCAGAAATATTAATAAATATCCTGATTTTTTTGGTATCTGATTTAGTTCATAAAACTGGATCGATAATTAAGGTTGAAAGCAGTAACTATACATGTCACCTAACAAAATATGTGGATAATATATATTAACTATGAAAAATGAATTAATTTTATGAAACACTCCATTTATAAATAACTATGAAGCTTAAAGTTAAATGACTAGCACCTTCAAACAATAGATTTCAAAACAATTTTTGAGTGTAAGCTTTTCTTCTATATAAACTTATAAACTTTTCATCCTTGTGTAGTACATCCTAATTTCAGCAACCTTATCATTGCAAGCAAGACACATCCGTGACTTCAAAAGAGTTGAATTCAGCACTAAAGTTTAGAGAGATATATGAATTATCACTTTGCTGCTTTACAAATTAATTCTTCATTTTACAAAAGTACAAGTTACTCTACTGCCTATAAGTATAATCTCATTTCTATAACAATGATAGATTACTATTGTATAAAATATGTTTTACCTCTGGTATAACTTTCAACACTCAGGATCCCTACCCAATAGTGATTCAGGAAAAAATGTGCAGTAGTGGCTTGAGATTTGACAAGCTCTGAAATTGGCAGAGGGGTAAACATTCCTCCAAAAAGAAAGCTATATAATGATTTTATTTTATCCTAAGTTAGTGCAGTTTAGGAATTTACAATAAAACAAAAATTCCAAAGGAAAATAACAACCTTGAATTTTATAGCACATATAGTATATAGAGCACATACAATTTAAATAGCCAGAGTTTCAGTCTTTCAACTTCTCTTCTGCATAGGGAACATTAAGTGTTTTTTTAGAAGCTCTAAGCTGAACCTTAAACAGTAGCAATGGAGGCGATATTAAAAATGAATAGAGAAATACAAGAGAGATTAAAAGTATTTTTGTTTAAATTTTAAACAGAGTACCTGAGGCATGGAATTATAAAAAGTAACATTTTAAAATTTCATTAATGGTGGTAGTCTACTGTAGAAAATAACAGATAAGCTAAAAGAGCAAAGTAAATGTCATCCATAATTGCAAAATCGTTGATATAATCTCTTATAGGTTAAGTTATGTTCCCTCCACCCCCACCGATTTATATGTTGAAATCCTAACCTTCAGGACCCCAGAATGCACTCTCTTGTGGAGGTAGAGTCTTTATAGAGCTAACCAAGTTAATGTGAAGTCATTAGGGTGGGCCCTAATCCAATGTGACTGTGTCCTTATAAAAAAGGAAAATTTAGACACTGAAACATACATACAAGGAAGGTGTTGTGAAGAGACATAAGGAGAAGACAGTCATCTGCAAGCCATGGAGAGAGGCCTGGAACAGATGCTTCTCTCACACCCTCGTAAAGAACCAATCTTACTGACACCTTGATTTTGGATCTCTAATCTCCAGAACTGTGAGACAATACACTTCTGTTGTTTAAACCACTCAGTCTGTGGTACTTTGCTATAGCAGCCCTAGCAAACTAACATATTCTCCATCCTTTTGCTAGGTACATATATAAATAAATAAATATATGTAAATAAATGTATATGTATATACACATATGTATATTTTTATAACACATTCATATTTTTAATTTGTATCATAATTACATACTGCTTTATAGTTTTTTTCATTTTATATGTAAGAACCTCTCTCTATGTCTTAAGATATGCTACTAATAATAATAAAGTTAATTTTGAATGAGTATTTATTTAGGTACCAGGCACTGTTCTCAATACTTTGTCTACTATTCTAATCCCTATGATTTCTATAACAATGTTTTTAATGGTTTTCTAGTATTCCATTATATGGACACATCTTAAGATATTTTAAAAATATTCTATTATTGAATATTTATATTTATTCCTTTTTTTGGTTTAAATATAGATCTCTGCCATGCACATCTTTATATAATAGTCTAGATGAATACAGATTACCTTCCTGAGATGAGGGTTGGTGGGCTTATAAAACTTAAAAAAAAAAATTGGCACGATACATATATTTATATAATGCATATTTTATTTTAAAATACATGTATGTATAATAGTGCATGTACATATATATGTACTTATATTTGTGCGTGAGGTATGTGTGTGTAGAGACTGAGAGAAAGAGAAATTATATTCCAAGATATTCATATAAATTTTACAAATTTTTACTTTCATCAGAAATAAATGAAAGTACCAGTTTTACTTTACTCTCTTGTTTTTTAAAGCTCAGTTTGTAGGTAAACAAAGAT
Organism: Macroglossus sobrinus; assembly: GCA_004027375.1. Taxonomy (NCBI): domain Eukaryota; kingdom Metazoa; phylum Chordata; class Mammalia; order Chiroptera; family Pteropodidae; genus Macroglossus; species Macroglossus sobrinus. The sequence goes on from PVKZ01001725.1 coordinate 324,759, forward strand.
ATTGTCTTAACTTGGGCTTCTTTAAATTCTAAAACCTTGAACTTTGAAAATCTGTGCTTTAATTTTTCCTATTTTACTTTTTGTGAATGCCTTGTTTCTTTGTTTAATTTTAATCTGAAGTCATAAAGAAAGTCTTATTTCTCTGGATTATTTTTGTGTTTTTTCAATCTTCCAATATCTCTCTAGTTTAAGAACTGACATTAACTACTCTTTGTTTGGTCACCTCTAACCCATAATGCCTCTTGTCCATCTCAGGGTCATATTTCTGACAACCTCATTCAAACAGAACACAAATATAAAATAATAAATTAGATATAAGGATCTCTAAGAATGAAAGAAAAGATAGTCATGAAGTTCAAGCATATTGCTCCAAAAGAGACCCTTTGTTTATACAAATATTAGCAACTCTTGGGTACTAATTCATTACATGAAATTCTTTCTTTTTTTGTTTAAAATTTTCTCTCTGCCCCACCTCCATCCTTAACCTCACTTCATCTTTCTCATTCCCTTCTCAAGGATTTAAGTGTTACTGATATGAGCCATCGCTTTCAAAATTCTTAATTTTTTAAAATAAATCCAGTTAAGTCTTTTTTTTCTCCTTTCTTTGGAGAAAGACTCTCTCCCTCAAACTAAGATAATTACCTTGAAACTGGTAACTAAGTTCCTCAGGATCACTGAAACTTAGCATTCTCCTTCACTTATGATAAGGTAGGTACGTTTTTAGGCTAAAATAGGGCCCTTAGAGTCCAAGAAGGAAGGGCACCTTTAGGTTAAGTTTTTTTCTTTCTTTTATGAAATATATTAGTCAAGCCTGTTTTCTTTTACCTGCTTGATAGGGAAATCAATAACAAAAATGTAACTAGATATATGATTCAAGTAACAAGTTTGTACCTTTCCCTTGTCTAGGGACAGAGATGGCACTTTGGCAGGAAAACCAAGATCCTGTCGTTACTAAGGCAGAAAGGGAAAGAGCTCCATGAAATTCCAATAGGCAGGGTCTATGACCTTCCTCAGCAGGAAGCAGAGACAGAAGAAGAGACTTTCAGTCCATCAACATCCATACTAATAATAAGGGGTCCTTGGCTCTCAGAAAAAGGGTTAGGCAGAAAAGTTAGATTTCAGGTCCACCTGCAAAGACACTGAGGTCATCTTGTACTAGAAAGAGTCCATCCTAGTCCGCCTACAGTTAAGCAAGCCAGAAAGCATTTTTGGACTAAAAGTAACTCATGCAAGGGAATAAGTGAGCAGAAAAATGAGTACTAGTTTCCCAGTCACTCGTACCTGTGCAATGAAGACCCCAGCAACCTTCAACTCACCTGAGCCTTATTATACCATCATTATAATATGATGCATATGCCCAAAAGTTTGTTAATATCATTATAACAGACTGAATTCTGGGAATGAACACGCGCAGAAAGCAAATGATGAATCACTGAGTCCTGCCAGTCTTAGTCATCAAAAAAGAAAGCTTACTCCTCTATGAAAAGTAACCACCCACAGCAAATAGGGATAAAATCCCCAAAGACTTTGTTACTGTGCCCTTAAACCTTTTGAGACTTTGAGTCATGCTTCTCTTCTCAGGCCAGTTTCCACGTCTGGAAGTGTACTATCGCTTCTAATAAAGCTATTCTTTTCTGCTGTATTTCGGTGTCTTGCTCAATTCCTTGTTGGAGACATCAGGAACCTGGACAATGTGTTGAGGGGGGAATCCCACTCTCTGGGAACATTACTATAGAAACTTTAGTAGTTTTTTTTACACTGCTTTACTTGACTTTCTACTTATGTGGATACTTTTCATATGCTAATATTGCACTTTACATGAATCTCCCACCTAATACCTGTTGTAACATCTCTTAATTATTTGCTCAAATATCTGTTTCCGACACTAGATTGTGAATACCTTTAGATCAAGGTGACTTTTGTCTTTGCAGCTTCAGTGTCTGGTTCCAGACAAAGGCTGGCATAGAGTAACTACATAATTGGTGATGTCATTTGTCCTGAAGGTATTTTTGGATTAAGGGTGGATCCAAATATTTACTTTTATATCCAAGGCTAAATCTTATGAAATTTTGTCTATGTGCAGAGTTAGCAATTTGAAAGGAAATAAATGTACTAGTTTAAACACAATAGAATGATACATGGATTTACATGGAACCCTGAAGAGCTTAGTTATATATTCATGCATGCATATGTGACAATTATAAATATCACACTTCTCCATATCTCCTGAGTCAGGTTTTTGTTTTTGTTGTTATTGCTGCTTTTAACTTACAAAACAAGAGGGTTGTAACATAAAGGGTTTTTTTAGTCCTAAAATCTATGATTCCCATTGTACTTGGATAAGAGCAGATGCCAAGTGTCTTTGATATTTTGTCTCTGATATTTTGAGGGCAGGTTGAACCTGGGACTGCTTGTGTCATTGTCTCAGAATCTCAGAGATAGCATGCTGTTTATATACAATAGTGCTGTCCTGACTCTGATAGTTGATCCTATCAGATGTGATTATTTCCGGTTGTCTTCAGGAGCTGACAGCTGCTGTGTCCAAATTTGCCTCCTTCATCACTAGAGAGTGTAGTAAGCAGTAATACTCCTTGTAGGGCTTTTGGACTGCTAAATGCTTGGGGTCATGCAAACTTAATAGGGACCTCCAGTCACAGGTAAGGGTTGATCTAGAACCAAGGCAGTTTTATACTTTCATTAGGTTTGCAAATTTGTTCAGTAGCTAGGTGGGACCAGAATTGAGGGAGATGGTCAAAGACAATAAGAAACACATCCATTAAGAACAAATGACCCAAAAGAAATTGAAGAAATGGCACAAATCACACTCATAATAATAATTAATAATAGTAAATTGTGTTTTTCAGTATCTATGTTTATGTAGATTTTAAGTACGTAGATATTGTATGCAGTGATGGTTCAAAATAATGGTATTATTAGGTTGTTAGTAGACATGAGTGACTAGGGAATGAAGGCCCCACCAGAAGACCTTCCTTAGGACCTCCCCAAAATACCCATTTTATAGTAATAAATTACTCTTACATCCTGAGGAACAAAGGAGTGAAAAACCATAAAATAGCTGCTGATTTGGTCTGACCACAAGTGCCTGCACAGTACTACCCTAACCCTTCCGTAACCTCAGTCTCTTTAACCATCATTATAATATAATGCACGTGCCCGGAAGCTTATGAATCTAATTCTAACAGATTGAATTCTGGGTAATCACATGTACAGTAGGCAAAGGATTATATAATAGCCGAATGTCAATCAAAATGACCTCACATAACAATGATCTAGCACCACCCCTGCAACCACCTATCACAGCAACAGTATGAGGTTTACTTCCCGAGTTTGCGGTGTTGTGGCCTTCTTTGTTGTAGCCCATTCTTTTCTTGAAGTGTATTTTCATACATCTTATTTTTCTTAAATGTCACGGATCTGTAATTCTTTACCAAATGGGCGTAAAGAACCGAGGACCCCTCAGTGCCAGCTGGGCAATGATGGATTTTAGATTGCCCCAACAATAACAGTATCATGAAAAGCTGAAAAATGAGAGCAAAATACCCAATACTTGGGGGGCATCCCTGTGTTCTACTCTACACTCAGTGTTGGATAGAAGATTTGGGTACTCTTTTTAGTACTAAAACTAGGACAGAAAATTTTAAAAATTTAAAAATGATTTAGAGAAAGTGATAATGATAGTTGAAATGAGACTTATTAATCATATTATCAAAGTGAATTTCATTTACTAGGAAGCTCCAGTATTCATGTTTACTTATCCTGGTACTGTTAATAAAATAATAATTAATAATAATAATAATAATAATAAATGCTCAAGTTGACAACCTGAAAGATGAACTTGAGACCTCCACTTAGCTATTAGCAAAGCTGTGTGACACAAAGTTAGAGTTGTCACCTCAGAATGAACTAGATACAGAGTCCTTGGAAACGAAAGGAGCTTGGAATTCATTTCTTCCTTGATTCTACCTGCCTGAACAGTTTCTATTTTGTGCCACATTGCAGTAAGACTTGTTTGCAAAGAAAGCGACAGGACCTAAACAAAAATGACCTCGTTTCCAAAGGGATACCAACAGCTCCCTGAGAGAAAAAAAAAAAATTCTTCAATTTAAGTTGGATGCAGAGGCATAACAGACTCAAGTCCAAGTCATTTAGTCTCTTTTACCTTATTTCTCCTTGACAAAAGGATATGAAAGACTGATTTAGATATTAGCTTCTTGCAGGTGCTCCAAGTCACTAAAGAATTTATTTACACAAATTCAAGCAATACAAGTATTTCAATTATACGAATTATTTAAAATGACTCTTCTGATGTGCAAAGAATTATGTTTGCCATGGCGAAGAACTCAAGTCTCTGTAAAGAGCGTTCAACAGAGAAATATCCAATACTTCTCTTTCTAAGAAGGAACAGATTTACTTTGGGTGAAATAAAAGTGTCATTATTAAATAAAGACTGATGACAAACATGAACCCCGACTCTTTAGTAGTTTCTCTAAAGTTTTATTATATAAACTTGAAAATCTTTAGTTTTTCTAATAAGGTATAGTAAGAAAAAGAATCTTTGTGTAGCTCCATGGAAAAAATATTTTTTTTATATTTTTGGGCAATATTTAATTTTACAAGGTCATAGGTAATAAGAAACTCACATATTATAAAGCAATCAAGTCCTTGGCTTTGAATAAGCACTTATAATAGGCACATAAGCTAATGAATGAGTCTTATTTGGTTATAAATGATTGCAGGGTATTTTGTAAGAGCCACACTATCATTTTAATATGTCTGCCAAGTATCATGAAGCATCTATCAAATATATTTCCAGCCTGGAGTTGAAAAAATGTAGTTATTTTTAGAGATTCTTGAGAAATTTAATTTCTCAGACATTATTTTTCTAGCATTTTAAGAGTACTTTAACTAAGCTACTTGGTATGGGCAATCACTAAGATAAAAGAAACACCACAGTCCAATGCTGCCCTTTCTGTTTTTAAAAATCTCCCTATCTCAGTGCTATTTATACTAGGGTAGGATGCATCTCTTGAATAAATTTTATCACCTAAATTGCAGAAGTATTTTTTCCTCAAACATTGACATTGATCTTTTCCGTTTTTCCTATAGCAAAATACATAAATAATAATTAACACTTACAAGTGTCATATTTTAGCTGACTTAAAAACATTTAAGTGATGTTTCACCTGGGAAAACTAAAAATTTGAATGAATGATATTTAAAATAAAAAGATAGGATATGCTTAATACTTTGAAGAACAATCAATTGTCTTCAATTAGTTTTGATTTTTTAAAAATTTTTAAGCTTATAGAAAAACTGAAAGACTAGTATATGAAATAGACATAGAACGTTCATCGAGGTTTATCATTGCCAACATTTTGTCACATTGATTTATATGATTTATCTTTCATTTAAGTATTTGTAAGCAAATTATAGATATTATGACATATAACCCTAAATACTTAAGCATACATCACTGAAAATAGGGACAATTTCCCACTTTCTTCTACAATTTGCAATACTGATATTATCATACTTAAGAAAATTAAAATAATTTCTTAATATTATCTAATAGTTAAGCCATAGTCAAATTTTCTGTAATTACACAAAATTAATATTTGATAGCTGTTTCATGTAAGTCAAGGTCAAATCAAGGTCTAATTTACTTTTGAAGTTGCTTCATTGAACTTTTAGAAAGTTTTTCTTAAGTATTCCTTAAAATAATGATTTTTTTTACTTCAAAAACAAAAAATGACATTTGCAGTTTATATTTTTTAGAGAAATTAAAACAAATAAAAAATAGCCATCTATTTTTTCGTTATCTTTTACATATCCTTTCCAAATTGTCTAGTACAATGACTTTTGCTCACCTTTTACCATGGTCTCATCATTTCCAGCCCATGTTTGATATGAGAACCAATGGAAAAAGTTAAACTTTAGAAATTCAGAGCTGGATGATCAAAAATGTTGGAAATCAACAAGCATGGCCCCTCTATTTAATGCATTAGAAAACCAAGTTTCAAAGAGGTGAAATCAATTGCCATTGGCCACAATTACATATTAGCAGAAAATGTAACTAGACCAAAAAATCAACCCTGTTTCCAGTAAAAGAAGATCAGATTACCTGGCCCTAGTCCTAAAAGACTGCAGAACAAATGACTTTTAAGATTCTATACTCTGGCACTGAAGTCAATAAAGCTATTCCTGACATTTCGTTTTACATCTGTGACAACAAATTTAATCAAACGAGTCTGCCCGTCAGCCACAAAGACTCAATTCCAATACATGTATGTGAGGTCAAAGGCTCATACTGAGTCTTTTCTTTGCACTTGCATGCCTGATAAAGTCAAATACAGAACTGGGTGAAGTATGGTTCTGAGTAGAAGCTTGTAAGCTTGCCCACTGATAGGCTTGAGGAGAACAAATACAACATCCTCTTCTCAGTCTGTTTTAAACCCAGCTTTTCTTTGCCATTGGGAAAATATTTTTCCTCTTTCTATATGTTTTGTTGTTATTGTTGTTGTTGTTGTTCCACATTGCCAGTCATGACTTGCCTCCACTCAAAGGGGAATCAAAATTAGACTTAGCCAGTCATGGAACACCATTCCTCTTTTCACAATGATTTGTAAAGTGCAGATGTGACCCAGGTAGGGCCAAACAGAGCACTCATACAATTCAATATATGGGAACTGGGAGGAAGACTCCACTCTTTTGGATCATGTAAGGGTATAGGCTTGCCAGGCTTTCCTGCCACATGGTGAGAACTTTAAGTCAACACTAAAACCAAGCTCTGAAATATACAAAGAGAGAGCCCTGACTACATCACATGGGCTTGCTTGGAATCCTCAGTCAGGTAAACTAAAAATTTAATTTTTTGTTTTTCCTGGATGTTGTTAGATTTCTGTCATTTTCACCCAAGAGTCCTTATGAGTACAAAGTTATGCTCTGTACAGAATTATGAAGCACTGATGTTTAAAGTCATCTAAAGATAGTGGTTTGTACCTTGCCACATCTATTTATAATCTTGAAAGCAGAAGCTACATAGGTATAGGGGTGATCTATGCAGTAGAGATCAATCAAAAATAAAATGTGTGTTTTTTCCCTTTCTTTAGAGAGAGAAGTGCCAAAGATTTCAGGTCATCATAAAGAATCACCTTGGAGTCATAGAGAGTAGCCTGACTTGAAAAGGTAGAAATAAGGTACCTTGGAATTACTTGGGCACTTCCCTTAGAAGAATATATTATCTTGGCTAATCACTGAGGTTTGCTTTCATGAGAAAGGTGGGCAGAGGGTAAATTTGAAAAGTGTGAAGAAAGAAGTCAAGATCAGTTATTTCTCTTTGGGTAGGTCACTGAAGAGAAAAGAAGATGTGTAGTAGAAGTTAGTACACACCAGGACTAGATTTGCTTCAGTCCCTTACAACTAGCTTGCATTTAGAAATTGGAATTACTGGAACTTCAAACATGAACCACCTTGTCTAACCTTAAAACTGAAGACGTGGAATGGTTGTAGCATTCTGGACTAGCTTACTATTCCACATGTTTAAGGTGGGCTTCCACGGTGAGAATCAGCAGGAGTGGCATCAGAACACTAATTTGCTTCCATTTCTCTCTCTACTTGATGGTAACCAGAATTGCCCCTTTTTCAACTGAGTACAGAATTAGTAAGTAGGCAAAAGTTAGGGAAACCTTGAGAGGAAAAAACTAGATTTCCAATTAAGAAGGTGTGTGGGTTCAATAGCAATTGATTGAAAATAAAGAAAGAGTGACTAAGTGACTGACTTTATAAAAGGATTTGTCGAGTGGTTCATATTGGTTAGACCTCTCTAGCTATACTTACATAAAAAGATCTATGATAAATAAGTAAATAAATAAAAGAAGAAAGAG